>OY759262.1:7351799-7589299 GCA_963662155.1 Lamellibrachia columna
AATGACGCCAACGCTAAAAGCAGTGTCAAATCTTTCCTTGTGGTCCCCTGAGTATGGAATGGTCAATGCCAGCAATTTTAAGTGGGGCCTTCCCCTGCCAGCATCCCCTAAAGGGCAAGAAAAGGGTGCCTTATTTAATTGAATGATGCGAAGGATAGAAAAGGTGTCAAATGTTCCTGCGTGGTTCCCTGAGTATGGAATGACCGATGCCAGCAATTTTAGGCGGAGTCTTTCCCCTGGCAACATCTCCCAAAGGGTGAGAAAAGAGGGCATTTATTTACTGGAATGACGCCAAGGCTTAATCTTCCCCTAGGGTCCCCTGAGTACGACAAGACCACTGCCGGCAATCTTAGGTGGGGGCTTCCCCCGGCATCAACCCCAAAGGGTTAGAAAAGGGGCAGTCATTTAATGGAATGACGCGATGGATAAAAGCAGTGATTGATGGCGCCATCCTCGTACATGAAACCGTGCTGCAAGTCAACAGCAAGTCAACATGTGCAGTCATTCAATTCAACTCAATTCAATATTTGTTTTCAAACAACAAACTTATTAATGGCTGCAATAGCCTTGACAATATTTGTTTTCTTCAGTGACATACAGAGATGTTTGAAAGGAATACACAAGAATAAAAAAAAATTGTATATAATGTATCCCCTACATAGCTATTCATGTAATAACAACATTTTAGTTATCAGAAGATGTACGATTAGAAAAATACTTAATCACATGCAATTCAAATGCCTACATTTATAAGGAATAGAGTCCTATTATTGACATAGTCAATATACATGATACGTACAAAAATTATTTAAATACTATATATTCTGTTAGTTCAGAACTAGCAATAGTAACTAGTAACAGTAACTAGATTATGTTATACAGAGTAACTATGTATATTCACTTATGATTGCCTTCGTATACCTGTGTTTGAATTACCTTACTGTTTTAATGTTAGTGAGCTCAGTATCTATGGAATTCCAGATACTTATGCCATATGCAGAAAGAGTCATAGCTGTAATATTTGTGGTAACACAACATCTCACAAGTTGATTTGTTTGACGTGTTATTGTTGAAATATCTCTTTTCACAAAGTGTTGTTGTATGTTAACTGGCTACTTGTACTGGTATGCTTTAACATGAAAACAACTGTTTTGAATTTTACCAGGTATATAAATTTTAATGCATGTGACCTGTAGAGTAGAGGGGTTGTGTGGTCAATACGATTTGCACCATACAACAGTCTTATTGCTCTCTTTTGAAATATGACAATATCGTTGATATTGGTAGGATAAGTGTTTCCCATATTTCAGAGCATCATGACCAGGGATCGTTTGGTGAAGATGTGTTCCAGTCGTGGTGAACAAATCCCCTTGGTACTCGACAAGTACCTCTTACCATTGATCAGATTCTCCCCTAACCAGAATAAAGAAGATTAACTGTGCCTCTCTTCCCTATGCACCAAAATGCTTGTCAATCACATCAAAAGGGCCCGCTTTGTGTAAGGATCTGGAAGAGGGCCGACCAAACTGATCCTATTGGTGAGGCGAGTACCACCGACTACGGATAGAATGAGACTGAAAACTGCTTGGAGCATGACTAGTGCCTCCGGGAGTCCCTCGCAGCCACTGCTTGGAGCATGACTAATGCCTCCGGGAGTCCCTCGCAGCCACTGCTTGGAGCATGACTAGTGCCTCCTGGAGTCCCTCGCAGCCACTGCTTGGAGCATGACTAGTGCCTCCGGGAGTCCCTCGCAGCCACTGCTTGGAGCATGACTAGTGCCTCCGGGAGTCCCTCGCAGCCACTGCTTGGAGCACGACTAGTGCCTCCTGGAGTCCCTCGCAGCCACTGCTACGGACGATGGGGACAGCGTGGGAGTGACGTCATCAGACGATGAGTCAGGCAATGCGTGGAGCGAGGACCGTGATCACATCTAATACATTCATTAGAACAATAAGTGTAATAATAATGCTATTTCCCTTATGAATATATAATTGGACAATGAACAATGACTGTACACACTGTCGAGTTCCTTTTTTAGTTATACAGAAACCAAGTGTTTCATTGGAAAGCCTTTTAGCAATATCACTCTGTACTGTGCTGTAGTATAGTGGTGTCGGCGCTGTGTTGTATGTAGTAGTGTCGAAGCTGTGTTGTATATAGTAGCGTCGGCGCTGTGTTGTATATAGTGGTGTCGGCAGTAGTAGACAATAGGTTCTGGGACATCAAATCCGGAGGCCATGTGTCTGAACGACTTCCGGTTGCGCGCGCAGCCAATCAGAGCGCCCCCTGACGGTTGTAGGAACACCACAAACCGTGCGCAGCGCCCCCTAGCGGCTGTAGGAGTACCGAAAGATAACCAGTAGCCATCGATAGTGGACATAGGAACGACTGTTTGTTAACAGCGGTTAGTAATAGGATCAGTAATAACTGATATGAAAGAGTAAGTTAACAGTGGTCATTAACAGGGTCATTAATAAGATCAAAGGACCTAACGAGGAGACGAGAAACGAACAAAACACGATATCGTACGAGTGCACACGTATTTTATTGAACAACACAAGCAGCATGGCGATACAATATGGGTAGCGTGTAATATCACGACAACTATGACGATGAAGATGAGGCGACTTGCGGATGTTGACCATCACGCCAGAGGTCGCGAGCTTAGAGGTGTCTCCACCTCGCCAGAGGCTCGAGGGTGACGATGAGGCGACTTGCGGATGTTGACCATCACGCCATGTACGAAATGTGATAGTACAGTCTACCTTGTCGCATCTGTTTAAGCCAATCAAACACGCGGCAATCGTTAGCAACTAGATCGGTGCCGAATACATTGATAAAAGTTCTCATTGGCAAGCCTAATTCGGCGATCCACACTGTTTCGTTTCCGTACAGGTTTTATTGGCGTTAACTGGTTACAAAATACATCTGTCGAACTGCAAAGAATAATAAGAACAATAAGTTAACTTGTTAGGGCGAAGTGTATTAAATAAAGCTAACAGTAAGCCTAAGCCTAATTACGCATCATACTAGACTAACTATCAAAACTACAATAGTACTATACTTTAGAAATAACACAATTATACTGCACTGTATATAGGCGGATAGCACATAGAACGTAGCCTAACAGCGATAGGCGCACATGACCTACATAAACACGTGTAGCGGCGTGGACAATAAGCTTAGAGCTGTGCTGCCAGCGGGCCGACTTTCGCTAGATTTACGTAATACGATAGATGCTATGAAACAAACGAATCTATTACTAAGCTATGTATACATTCTAATTACTACGACAAATACAACTATGTGTACTATAAGTCAATAATCTACAGTTCTATACTCACATTTAGTGCGTGAAACAGTGGCTAAATTAGAATAAATGATACGGCGAACAGGCGAGCAGGCGATACGGCGACTGGCGAATAATGACGAGTGGTCACTGAGGCGTGTCACTAACGAGGTCAAGTCCCTAGCGGCTAAAACGTGTACAATAAACTGGGTAAACTGCCGAAACACTCCCGCCTAGCTAATTGGAAAAAAAAGGAAAAATATAAAACATTAGCGGTAAACAGAGCAGTTTGCAATATGATAACGTTCATTTTCTTCGTAAGCCGTTGCTCAATTCGTCGTCGGTGGCGATCAGGCACATCTTGTGAATAGGCCGATCATAGAGCCTTGCGTTGGCTGTTCGCACGGTAGCCTTCCGTACTAGGCCATCATCACCGGGCTGGACAGCTGTGACGACGGCACGTTCCCACAGAGTGCGTGGGGCGGCCGCGCCCTTCATCCCGGGCTCCAGTAGAAGCACCAAGTCGCCGACTTGCAGGTTCTGCCGCGAGTGAAACCACTTCGAGCGAGCGATGAGATGCGGCGGCATGAATCTCAGCCACGTCTCCCAGAACAACTGGACACGCTGATGCAGAGCTTTCACAACTTCTCGCGGATGTGGACGGTCCTCGACAACGGGCTGCGGCACCGTTGGCTGGTCGAAGGGGTGAAGAATGTCGTTGCCGGTGACCGCAGGTGACCCGACAGGATCAGGTCCGTCGGGAAACAGCGGTCTCGAGTTGATAACGTACATCACCTCCGAGAGGAAGGTCTGCCATTCCTCGAAGGTGAATCGGCGCTTGAGGTAGTTGACGGCAGCATCGAGTCCTCGGCGGCAGCTACGTATGAGGGACTCGACGACACCGTTCATGTGGCTCGCCTTCGGCACGTTGAACTGCCACTCGAAGTGTGTTCGTTCGGCAGCGAGTTCTCGCTTGAGACGCGAAACGTCCCACGAGTCGATCGCATCACGGAGCGGTCGCTGCGCCCCCTGGAAGTTCTTGCCTCGATCACTGAAGACTGTCGTCGGGTGTACACCTCGGCGTGAGACAAATCGACGCCACGCGAGTAGGAATGATTCAGTGGATGCGCTGCTGGTAAGCTCCAGGTGGACGACTCGTGTGGTAGTACACGTCACGATCATCACAGATGATTCTGTCGTAACGTTTCTGCTGACTTTTGTCTGTAGCGGTCCGAAAAAGTCAACGGCCACAGCGGCGAACGGTGGCGTACAGGGGTTTCCTCGGAAGGCAGGTAAGATGCCCATCTGTTGTTGTAGCATGGACTCCCGCCTGGTGCGACAGTACAGACATTTACTCGCCACAGACTTCAGCAGTTCTTTCCCATTGCCGATGTGGATTCCTTCCTTGGCGATGTTTGCGAGCACCACTCGGTACCCCTGGTGTAGATATCGTATGTGTTTTCGGCGAGCGTAGAGTTCGACGAGTGGACTGTTTCCTGGTAGGATGATCGGGTGGCACACATCAGGATGCAGAGGCAACTGTCCGATGCGTCCCTCGGCGCGGACAATGCCCTTGGCGTCGAGCACTGGAGCGATGCTGGCGAATGTTGAGCGACACGCGGCAAAGTCTTCTCGGAACTCCGACTGGCAGAGGAAGAAAAGCGCTTGCTGAGCGTCCTTCAGTTCTTCTGCTCCAATCGTTCTGGTATCGGCGCGGTTAACTCTCGGTTGCAGTATTCGTCTCCAGCGCGCAACGTGGCGGGTAAGGCGGTCCCATTCGCTGACTTGAGCGACGAGTCGATCTGCAACGGTCATGTCGGCGATGCATACATCATTGGCGCGAACATGATGTATACGGCGGTGACGTGGCGTGCGAGCTTTCTCGTTGCGACCTTCGATTCGTGTGGCGGCTTCAATCTCAGAGTCTTGTTCGCATGTAGACTCTTGCGGCCACGTGTCTTCATGTTGACGTAAGAAGAGCGGTCCCTCATGCCAGTACTGGAGTTCACGTACTGAGAGAGGCTTCGTGAGCGCGTCGGCGGCGTTCATGTTGGACGGGACGTAGCGAAACTCGTCCATGAAGCGCGGGTGTGTGTCCTGTATCTCTTGAATACGGGCAGACACGAACGGTTTGAAGTTGGCGGAGGCAGAGCGAACCCACTTCAGGACGGTTTGCGAATCGACCCAGAAGTGTATAGAGTCGAATCCGCCCATGACGTCTTCGATGAACTTTGCGAGTCGAGACATGATGACGGCGGCCATCAACTCCAACCGTGGAATCGACTTCTTCTTCAGAGGAGCGACGAGTGCTTTCGCCATGACGAATGTCGTCGTCGTGGCGCCGTTGCTGAGTGGCCAACGTAGCCATAGAACAGCACCGTAGGCATTCGCACCTCCGTCGCTGAAGCAGTGTAGTTGTGGCTTGCCGACGCTATCGTTTGGCTTCACACAACGAGGCACTTGAAACTTCAATAACTCTTGCATCTGAATCACGTGTGTGTTCCATCGCTGCTTGTCGTCGTCGTCGAGTGGTTCATCCCAAGACACACCACGGCGCCACAAGTCTTGTAGGTCGATGCGGAATGCTAACGAGACAGGCGACAGCATGCCCAGAGGATCCCATATCTTCGCGACGAGACTCAGTATCGTTCGCTTCGTTACCGGGTCAGATTCCATTTCAACATCTTTGGCCTTCAGTGAAAACAGGTCGAGTGATTTGTCCCAATGATGACCTAAGACGTCGATTGTCGGCTCATCGGGGTTGTCATCTACTGCTGCATGATTCGAATGCCACGTCTTGATGTCAAACTTCCCTCTGGCGAGGACAGCATCGACTTCGTCTCTTGCTCTGATGGCATCTTCTGCAGTGGCGGTTGAGTGGCTGATGTCATCCATGTACATCTCGTTGTCGACGATGTAGCTTCCAATCGGTTCCGATTGACGACCGATTTCAGCAAGGATTCTGACGGAGTTGATGGCGATGTCCGGTGCGGGTCGTTCCCCGAACGGTAGACGTATCCACTGGAATGCGATTGGCGGTGAGCACTCATCTCCAAATCGCCAAACGAACCGGTGAAAGATCTGGTCCGGTTCGGCAACTTCGATCTGGTTAAACATCTTCTTCACGTCTCCCACGAGTGCGACTCGATCGCGACGCCAAGCGAGAAGACATGAGATGAGTGAGTTGAGCAGGTCGGGGCCTTTGTGAAAGCCGTCGTTGAGTGAAACGCCCTTGAACAGTGCGGCGGCGTTCCAGACGATGCGGGTCTTCGTGGTGGACTTGTCTTCTCGATAGACGGCGTGATGCTCCAGATACCAACCACGCCCGTCGTGAGTCTCTTCAATCGTGAGTGGACGTACAAATCCCTGCGTGATGAGATTTCTGATTTCGGCGTTGTATGCTTCAAGACGACCATTTCGTCTCAAGGAGTTCTCTTGCTGATACATTCTGGCAACTGTCTTCTCCTTGTTGAAAGGGAGAGCCTCAGGGTATCCATCACGCCAAGGCATGAAGACTTTGATTCTTCCTTCCTTTGTGATGGAAGTAGTTGTCTTGGCGTGTAGTAAAAACTTCGATTCAGCTAGTTCCTTGTCACTGCAGATGCAGGCGGTCGTCGGCTTGACCCCCGCTACGTCGGAGTAGAACAGCTTCTTGATGTCATCTTCGATGAGTCGCTGCACGTGGTGAACTGCAGATCTAGCGACGGCTCTTGGGGGCTGTATCTGACCACCATAGAGCACCCAGCCCAACCGTGTGCAGGCTGCACTCGGTAGTTGCGCTTCGTTCGTAGGTGAGGAGATCGTGTGAAGTGTTGAGATCAGGTAGGCCTGGTCGTATCCTACCAACAGGTCAATTTTCTCTTTCGCCAATGGAACGCAATCTCGCGCCGGTTGAAGGTACTCGTACTGTTGAAACAGGCTGCTGTCGATCGCGGGCGCGTCGTGTGCTGGCACCTTGATTCCCATGGCGATGATGTCGTAGGCGATGCTCGCGTCTCTTTGCACCGGTCGCACGCGAAGCACGTATCTCGCACTCTTCTCAGATCTGACTCCGCCCCCTGCTACACCGTAACGGAAGACTTGATCATCGCCGGTGATGCCAAGTCGCTTTGCCAGTGAATGTCTCACGAGGGTGGTGTCGCTTCCGGTGTCGAGAAAAGCGACTATCTTGTGCCACGCTCCAGTCGAGTCACGAACCTCCACGTAGGTTGACGGCGAGAACCGGCCTTGATTCCCGTGCAGGTGACCAAGGAAGGTTGGCGTTGACGTTGCGGCGCCTTGCTGTGGCGTAAAACTGGCGGATGCAGGGTTCATCTGTGACGTAGGTGGCGAGGCACGACGTGTCGTTGACGTTGGCGCTGACAACTGGCGATTCGGTTGACAGTTGAGTAGTCTGTGATGTCGATCACCGCATTTGATGCATCGCTTCGGCCGTGTACAGTCGCTACTTCGGTGACGACCGTAACAGCTGAAGCAGCGTCCGTCGGTTCTGATGACATCGCGGCGTTGTGCAGGTTGCATCGCTTGAAACGCCTGGCAGTCGATAAACTTGTGGTGAACTCCGCAGCCCAAGATACACGGATCGGTAAATGACGTTCCGGTTCCGTTGACGTGATGGAGTGACGATTTCTTCTCAGTCCTGGTCGATTTGGCTGGCATCAGTCGTTCACGCGCCTCTGTTTCTGCTCGTAGAAATTCGACGATTCTGTTGACGGAGAGTTGTTCTGCGGGGTGGTTCTGTCGCATCCAGCGTTCACACTCGTAGTAAAGTTCTGGCTCCAGCTTGCTGCTTACGATGCGTACCACTGTGGGCGAGTCGAGTTCGCTCTCATTGCCGATTTCCGTGATTCGTCGCGCAAAGTCGGTCAATCGATCCAATACGGCTCTCATCTCTGATGCTGCATTCTGTTTGATCGGTCGAATGCCGTCCATGTCAGCGATGATTTCTTGGACTACAGCTGCCTTCGGTATCTTCTCTTCTAGCCGGCACCATACTCCGTTAGGGCCGCTCATAGCAGTGCAGCTGTCGATAGAGGCGGTCACTCGAGACGGCAGAACTGAGGCGTGCAGTATGTACATCAGCTTGTCTGCCTCCTTGCTGATACCAGCGGAGTTGAAGTATTGTTCTAGCTGCAATCGCCACGAGTAGAAATTCTTGTTTTGGCCATCCCATCTTGGCGGATGCATTCCTGTCGTGCGGATTGATGCGCTTTCTCTCGGGGTGACTAGCTTGTCGGTGATGATGCTCAGTGCTTCGAGCGTCTTGGCGAGAACGTCGGCGTTGGCGTTGGCGTCGGCGGGTTGCGTATCGTGCGTCCACCCTGTCTGCAGCTTGTCGATCTCTATTTCTCTAGCGGTGACTTCTTCAACGTTACTCTCAACATCGACAAAGCGAGCCGTTGGACGTGAGACGCCTTCTTCGTCGTCTTCTCTTGCGATGTCATTCTCCAGCAAGACGGTCTCCATCTGCACGTTGATGTTATTGAGTTCTTCAAGCAAGAGTCGTGCGCGGCGTCGAGCATCATCTACAGTGTCGGCCTGTACGTCAGCTCCTTGGCCGACAACTGCGCGCAGTCTGTTGACGCACCTCGTCAGCAGACCCTTTTTGATCGTGCGCGTCTTCTTTAGGACTTCGTAGGCCCGAACTACTTCTTCCATGGCGTAGTGCACTTTCAGTAGGCTACATAAATTTCGACTAATTCGGCGATCCACACTGTTTCGTTTCCGTACAGGTTTTATTGGCGTTAACTGGTTACAAAATACATCTGTCGAACTGCAAAGAATAATAAGAACAATAAGTTAACTTGTTAGGGCGAAGTGTATTAAATAAAGCTAACAGTAAGCCTAAGCCTAATTACGCATCATACTAGACTAACTATCAAAACTACAATAGTACTATACTTTAGAAATAACACAATTATACTGCACTGTATATAGGCGGATAGCACATAGAACGTAGCCTAACAGCGATAGGCGCACATGACCTACATAAACACGTGTAGCGGCGTGGACAATAAGCTTAGAGCTGTGCTGCCAGCGGGCCGACTTTCGCTAGATTTACGTAATACGATAGATGCTATGAAACAAACGAATCTATTACTAAGCTATGTATACATTCTAATTACTACGACAAATACAACTATGTGTACTATAAGTCAATAATCTACAGTTCTATACTCACATTTAGTGCGTGAAACAGTGGCTAAATTAGAATAAATGATACGGCGAACAGGCGAGCAGGCGATACGGCGACTGGCGAATAATGACGAGTGGTCACTGAGGCGTGTCACTAACGAGGTCAAGTCCCTAGCGGCTAAAACGTGTACAATAAACTGGGTAAACTGCCGAAACAAAGCCGTTACAACGAAGCAATACAAAAGCTACGCAATATTGTCCACAAACGTTAGACAGAGGACTCTGAAGTATCTTGCTATTATGAGTCCACTCGGAACAATGGTCGTTCATGAAGGTGCGGAAGGCCGCGTGACGTGGCGGCAGGCCGTACGAGCAGAAGTAATCGCCGCGTCCGTCGGCAGCCAGGTACAGCGCTATCCAATGTTCGCCCGGTTCGTCGCCGTCGTCGGTGTTGCACACGAAGGCCGCAGGTAGAACGCCGTCTATCGTCGCAGGCAGTCCGTCTTTGGGTACGACACCGCGAAATAACTATCTGGTGCACGGGTCCTTCTCCAGTAGTCGGGCGATCTGCAGGGTGTCCATCTCAGTAGTCGAAGATGACGTTGCGGCTCTTGTCGATTTCCAGCACGGACTCGAATTCGGCGTAGGCTATGACGTTCACGGTGGTCTGCAGCGCATTGCGGAAATGAAGTTCTATGCGCAGGTTGCCCTTTTGTACCAGATGGAAGCAGGGGCCGTCGCACTGGTCGGGGGTCAGGTCAAAACCGAAGAAGGTGTAACCGTGTCGGTAGTCGCTGCGAGTCAGACCGTTCCCCTCGTCCTGTCAGATCTTACCGGTCGAGGTGAACAGGCTCATGTAGCTCCTGACGAAGAGGTCGTCTTGGAAATTGGGCTGAAAGGGTTTGGAGGGTATCTGTCGTCCGTCCACGTACACCGCTTGGAAGCTGATGGCGTTGTTCTTGGCGTGAAACGGATTTTTGGCGTACGCACCGTTGTAGGCATCGTTATCGATGCAGCACAGCACCAGACGTTTCGGCAGAGTGCCGAGGAACAGGTTCTCGTGCGTGTGCGACCGAGCACCCGCGGGAATGGAGTACACCTTGCAGTCGACGGACCGCATCGGATACTTGACCGTGCTCTTCTCGAGAGCCTTGATGTGTGCCATCTTCACGGTGGGATTGAGGGTGGCCTTCTTGACAAACAAGGTGGCATTGACGATTTTGATCCTGTAATCTGGGTCGGGTCCACCAGCCATGAGCGCAAACGCAGCCTTATTGCGCACCAGTCGGATCTTGACATCGACGCCGTTGATCAGGAATTTATCTTGCAGAAACAGGTCCACGTGTAGACGACCCATCATGTCGACCACTCGACTCCGTACGATGTGCTCTCGTCGAGCCACGAACCCTGCGTTAGCCGCGGGTCCATCGTCTATCTCGACGGCATCCATGTGAGTGGCCGTGTCCTTGTACCACAGCTGACCCGTCAGCTGCGTGCCCTTGGCATCGGTACCGTAACTCAGCAGCGTCTCGATGAAGGCACGATACGCGTACGTGTTGGTTGATTGGGTCATGAGCGTGCCGTTCAGGTAGACGTCGACCTGACCGAACAGCGAATGCAGCCAGTTATTCACCGGTCCAACGGGGTCGGCCAAGTCGAGATCGTCCCCGTTGGCTCGCGTCACCTTCACCTGCACGTGTAGCATCGTGTTGGCGAGATCCAGGTAATCGTCTCCCGATCCAGGGATCAGGAATTCTATCGGTCCACCAGAGTCCAGAGAGGCCATGGGTTGATGTTCCACCACGTGACTGTCGACGATGCTGTTCTGAGTGGGGGGTACGGTAAAGAGATCCAGCTCGGTCTTGACCACTTCGCACGACTGTTTATGTACGAACGCCATCGTTGTCGTCGAATATGTCGCACGCCAGGGATCTCAAGGTTACGCAGCATGCTCCTACCAGCGTCCGTGATGCGTCGTTTGGCTACCGTTTTTATGTTCTGACCAGATAAGACGTCGTCAGCTATACGAATGCCGGTCTTCAACGCTCCCTTACCCAACGCCACGGCACCTCTCTTGATGAGTGGCACGGCGCTGCGCAGCAGACCGCCGAACAGACTGCCCAGTCCGTGACCTCGCTGGTATTGCGCACCGGCGAAGTAGGGCAGCGCACCACCCGCTTGACGCGCGTAATAGTCGTTGTAATTCATCGTCAGAACAGTCCGGTCCTACGCCGTCGAAAATGAAGCGTCACCGTCACTCTACCGTACTCGAATGGCACGCGCCGTCCGGTGTCGTCTCTTATATCCACCTCTATGGTTCCGAACTCCTTGCGCAACAGAGGAACGTAGTGAACGTTAGTGAAACGATCGGACACCGTGGCGCCGTGACCTCCGCGAACCGGGAGGCATCGCAACAACGGCACGAGACTGTCGCCGACGATGCGAGACTCCACGACGTCCGTGTAGACGTAGATGGTGTCGAACCCTTGATGCATGTTCACCACGGTATTGGCCTCTTGACGGAAAGAGTACGGGCTATCGGTAGTCTTTGTTTTTCCGGGTGGCGAAGTAACGGTGGCCGACGGCGTGAGACTGAGCTCCGGTGGATAGGCTCGATTTGTTTCCTCTCCTACTCTCGGGTGGGTGTACACGCGTGTATCCCTATCTCTCGCTGGACTGGTGACAAGTGACGGGTAGAATCCCAAAATGGTACCCATTGCACTCTGGTACGGCATGCTGAAGTCGATGCCCGGTGACATGTGCAACGTCATTTTTCTGAGTGATGGTACTGTAGCTCATTTTAGCCCGCGTCTTATCCGTCCACATGCGTTTCAGCGCCTTGTTGACGTGGTCCAACAATACGTCAGGACTGCGGTAATACCCAGCAGCGATCTTCGTACTCGGGGTAAGACCCACAGGAGTGCGCTCGTTGAGGTAGAACCAGGTGTCGTCCTCTCGAACGTTGTACCAAGCATGCGGGTACTGGATCTCTGCCAGCCCGCACTCCCATTCGCCAGTCACCGATATGCGTTGAGGCAAGTCCGTGATGTAATGAGCCAAGGTGTTATCGGGGTGCACCATCATGGAAGCGTTGCTAGGTAGCGTCAGATAGAAATCAGTCGCCATTGCGTCTCAAAGTAGGATTGGGCAGCAGGCAACCCAGGGAACTGCTCAACAGAGCCGTCCACATATTATAATTATCGTGACCTGTCGTCAGGTTTTAAATGCTGATCAGGATGACCGTGTACAAGACGACGACCTGACACAGAAACATAATCTCCTCTTTGGGACACACGGTACCGAACAGATGCCAGGGAGTGCTGTCTTTCTCGCTCGACGCAGCGTCAGTACAATCCTCTTGTTCTTCCTGCTCCACCTCCTCGTCTATGATGGTGGTGGTGGTGGTGCAGGTCTGTGGTGTCGTGTCTTGTGTCATTTCTCGAATGAAGTGTCGCCATACGCGCGGCTAGTTTTATAGTGGAGTGGACGAGTGCCCTGGCATCGATCCAGCTGTTGAATTTGGAGGGATAGCCGAACCATTTCACCAAAGCCTCCTTTCGTCTACCAACCTTACGGCGTTGCAGTACCGATTCAACGCGGTACACTCTATCGACGGGTACCGACACCTACTGCAGTTCCAGTTCGTCGAAGGTGCCGTCCAGCACTTCGCCGAGATCGTCCCGCAAGCGGTACACGGGTGGATCGGAGGGATGAACCTCGTGTATCGTGAACATCTCTTCGCTCCAGTTCATCTCGTAGCCCTTTTCGAACGTGCCTTTGTACTTGCTGACGCGCACGCGATCTGACAGGCACAACTTGGGCACGCCCTTACCGTCGTGGCCGTACAGACGTTGCCACACCTTTTCTTAATTCTTTGCGTTTACCCGTGACGGAGCCATGCCGATGCTGCGGTGGGGGGTGTTGTTATACGATCGCACCAAGTACTGAAGGACGTCGATGTAACGCCACGTCTGGTGTTTCGTGAAGTATCGCCACATGCGCGTCTTCAACGTTCTGTTGAATCGTTCCACGATGCTCGCCTTCGTCTCCGCGTTGTGCGTGGAGAAGTGATGGATGCTGTAAGTCTGCAGTAGAGTCTGAACGGATTTATTCAGAAATTCCAGGCCTTGATCTGTCTGCAACGTCTGTGGCCACTCGTTGACGAACGTGGTTTGCAGCGCCGCAGTCAATGACGCTGCGGACTTGTTCTTCATAGGAACACACCAGACCACTTTCGAGAAGACGTCGATCACTGTGAGGAGAAAGGTCATACCGTCTTTGTCTTTTTTCAACTTCGTCAAGTCTACGAGATCGGCCTGTCACTGCTGATCCATATCACCCACGATGACGCGTCGTCTCTTGAAATGACGTCTCGCTGGTTTGTGTAAGGTGTAGGCGTCCTGTTCCGACAACCATTCTGCGACAATTTTCCGCTGCACGCGCGTGACGCGTCGCAATACACCGACTCCGCCATAACTACCTACCCTTTTTGGATCGAAGTAGACCTCCCTCATTGGTTGTTCTCTCCTCCGCGCCATTAAAAGAGGAGGTCCGACGCGTTGACGGTGGCGGTGACGTTGACTCCGGAGTACGAATGCTGACGAATGACGAGGAGCACGCCGACGTATAGTAGGACACACGTTATCGCACCCACAACTTTAGCGGTGGAACAACAACAGTCTAGTAGCGAAACCATAGTCTGAATAACGTCTGTTGCATACGAATTTGGGCTATACCGTGAGCAATCAAGTAAAGTCCACTGCAAAATATCGCAGCAACGACGGAACGGTACGCGTCCTGTGGATCGGTTGGCATGACGAACACTGTGCTACGGACACGCATCGTGCCACCTTATAAGTCGTCCCAGCCAGCCAATGACGACAAAGCCTTGCGTGATTCGGGGGGTGGGGTGGGCATGGAATGTTCCATTCGACGGCGCTGATGAGCGAGGGGTGTCCAACTTAGCGATCTTCGTGCACTGCCACCAGCGCGAGGAGTAGTAGTAGCTGATCGACGAGAGGGAGTGACCGTCGTCGCCTGTCGTATGTAGGCTCTCCTGGCGACGTTACCGACCAACGCCATGGGCAGGTTGATGGCACGGAGTTGTCGTGCGAATGGCTGCCAACCCGTTGGATCGGTCTTTCTCTTACGCAACAGATCATTAACGAGATTCACCACGTTACTTCCGACAACCGGCTCGCCCTCGTGTATAAGTTCACCGCGAGCGGTCCACGCGACATCTCTCTTGAGATGCTCCATCAAACGTCTGGCTTTGGCGTGCATGGTCTTGGGAACGGTGTCCAAGACGGTGGCCTCTAGTCCGCTACTAGGAGCTTGTACTGCACCCTCCGACCCCGGCCCCGGCTCCACCCCCGACCCCGGCCCCGACCTCGACTCGTTCACCGTGACCAAGCGTATCGGTTCCTTGACGTGTTTATCGGCCAAGACGTTGTACCGCTGCAACACCTGATTATACAGTGTCACCTTGGTCCCGTCGTCTAGGTCCTTTCTATTGAGGATGGTCATCATATCGTCATCGAGGGCTTGCACCTTCTTACCTAAGGTGTCGGTTGCGGGTGGTGGGGGTGAACGAAGCGTGTCCAACAGTCGCGGGTCCACCAAGGCCATCTTGCGTGCGTGTTCCATGTATCTACCTCTTGAGCAACACCTCGCGGAGCAAGGGTAGAAAGACCGAACTTGCCAACGGTGCTAGGAAGGCCGATAGGAAACCTCCGGTCTGTCCCTCGCCGACCTGCGGTTGCAGCAAGATGTGTCTTCTCCTGGCAGCTGGCGTTCGTCTCTGAGCCAACTCGCGTAACTTCGTCCTGTATTTACTCAAACGTCGCCTCTGTAATTCGGTCAATGGAATGTTCTTTTTTAGTATGTTGTAGGCACACTCGGCTAGTGCACACAGCAGATCGGCGTCGGCGTTGGCGATGATGGCCCTTTTCAGTTTGTTGCTCTTGATTCTGTTCAGAGCCTGTATGCACACAATGTGTCTCTTCACCAGAGCAGACATGATGCGAATGAAGAGACTATCCACGCACTCGGTCTTTTTATACCTTCGGCAAGTAAACGTACTGAACACCGTCGTCTGGAAAGATGGCCGTGCGCAGACGCATGTCCTCGGGCGTGTCCTGTTTGAGATCGACCAATAGATAACCGTACGGTACCGACGTGGCGTCTTTAAAAGCCTCTTGCACGAACTTGACGCGTCCCGGATACATCTGCCGAGCCAAGTGCGACATCTGCGATGCGTCACGAGGATTCTTGAACACCACCATGTACTGAGAATTCAGACTGATGGTGCGACTCTCTTTGTTTTAGGGAACAGGTTCTGTACGAGATACAGCACGGACGTGTTCCTGTGGTGACTTTTTTAGTGAACAAGGTCGTGACCCGTTCGTCCGTTTCTGCCATGAGATCGTCTATGACGATGAGGTTCCTCGTTGTCGATTCGAACATGGCCGCCGTCGGTAACCCTTCCTCGAACCGCACGTGGACCAAGTCCGTCGTTGCGTAAGCCTCTTGCCATTCTCCATAACACCACGTGATTTTTTCGGGAGGTGGATCGATCATCGCAGCAGCGTGACGCAACATACGCGTCACGAAAGTACTCTTGCCGCACCCCGTCGGTCCGGCGACGATGCACGTGAAGGGATGTTTCCATCGTGCATCCATGATCGTGTATGAAACAAGTGCAGCGTGCATCGCCTTATCTACACGTCCACCGGACCCGTGGTCACCCCGTCCTCGTGCACCACGCGTTTGGCGTAAAAGTAGGTGAGGGCCGCCCGTTCCTGCACGTACGTCAACACGGACGATTTATGCACCCGGAATCCACGGTTCTTTCCACTTCCGCTCCGACGGTTGGTGAGCACCTCCAAGAACGCATCCTTGTCGATGGTGTTGTGACGTTTGCTCAGTCCTTTGGTGCTGTACTTGTCGGTGGCTCCGAAACAATAGTACGTCTTGCTACACAACCCCACGAACCCGTCACCGGACCACTCGACCTTGAACAGTCCCGGTGTCCTCTTGTCGAACGCTCTGCGCGCCTTACAGCACGCCTCGTCTCCGATCCAAGGTCGATCGGCGAGTCGACAGTGCACGTACTCGTTCCGATGTTCGTCGCAACATTCGGACGGGAGCCATTCGGAGCGATGTCGGAAATAATGATCTCGTAGTGCTGGGGTCACGAGGTCATCGACGGACTCACCGGCCAAGGCCAAATAGGCACTATCTGTATCCATCTCGCAGTACTGGAACAGAGGGCGCTCCACGTACATGTTGATGAAGTCGTAATAGAACTGCAACATGCGCATCTTGGCGTACTGCAGAACGAAGAATCCCACGTGTACGGGTAGGGTGTACTTGACGATTTTCTTGTTCATCTCTATCTCGTACGCATCGTCGACGACGATGTCGAGTTGTCGGAACCGTTTATCGTTGACCATGAGCGATGCCGCCTTCTCCGTGCAGTAGTTGACGTCGCGATGTCGGTCCACGTTGGTAATGGTCTTTCCGTAGCCCGAGTTCCCCAGCAACTTCATGGTGTCCGCGAAGATGGTCTTGTGTGAGTGGACGTCTCCCTCGCGTCGGGCCGTGGACACTGCATCGCCGAACCGTCGGAAACACGGAATAGGATCGTATTCGATGATCTGGTAAACGTGCAGCACCTTGAGACCGTGGTCCAGATACCATCGCTGCAGGGGCGTTGCGAGCAGTATCTTATCGCCACGATAACTACCCACGAGCATGCGCCTTGGAGTCGACATGATGTTGTGCTCTTCGGCGTATCGGCGCATGAACGGACAGAGATCCTCGCGTATCAGACGGATGTTCTTGAACACGGGCTGCATCTCGGCAAATTGCGCGCGCAATTCTTCCGGTACGCAAATGTCGCACTCGATCATGCCGAACACGTCACGAACGTCTCACTGCACCATCCATCCACCCGATGTTTGCCTATTCTCTTCTCTCGTCCGTTGATCTGATGTCGCAAGGGACGTCCCGTGCGTTCGGATTCCCACGCCAACCATTTTCCAGCCATCTGTCCGTACAGCTGCGCCGATTCGGGGCGGAAGTCGTTCTCTGCCCGTCGTCGCGTGCACCATCCCATAGGCATGTCTTGCATGAGTGACCACAGGTACAGTGCGTTCGCATCGTATCCGACGATCGACCGACACGGACGAGCAGCCTCTCCGTACTCGTTCTGACGTAGCGTGGTGACCCCTTTCTCGTGATAGCGGTGAAAAATGATCGAAGGACCGCCGACAATGTTATCTTTGACGAGGTCTTGCAGATCTTTATTCTTCTCGTTGAAGATGGTAAAGTAGGTCTTCTCTGGAAGGTCGTTGAACAGGTACAGCAGGGTCAGACCAGGTACGCTGATGCCTTGCTTGAACATGTCTATTCCACGTTGTTGATAGAAGGCAAACTGTCTATCGATTGCCTGAAGAAAGGGAACCACGTCCTTGTTGTTGTACCAGACGAGAAAGTCGCGCAACGTCGTCATGCCATTGTCGCACCAGGCCTCCTGACAACTGGCGTAATCCTCGTCTGAAATACCTTCGTTCTTCAGTCGACTGAAGAAGGCCTCTTTCGGTGGAAGAGCGGTGTCGTCGAGCCTCTCCAGACGGTCCATATACTCGTACGGGAAATGACCTTTCGTCACCTCGCATCCGTACGCTTTCAGATACTTGTCGTAGCTGAACCCAGGGGCTATGTAGTTGGTCATGTCTAGGAATTTCAGCTGATCCGTCGAAAGACACATGAAAGTGTTGTTGCGTTTGATGACGAAAAATGACCCGATGCCATCGTTCTCTTCTTCTTTCTTTTTGTCCTCTTGCTCCCTCTCTTCTTCTTCTTCTTCTTCTTCTTCCTCTTCTTGTTCCTCTGTCTTTGCAGTCGACAGGAAGTACGGTATGAGGAACTGTTTGATGGCATTGAGATCATACTTACCCGAATTGAACCCGATGACAGGTAACTGATGCATCCATCCATACAGTTGTCCCATC
Source organism: Lamellibrachia columna (assembly GCA_963662155.1). Lineage (NCBI taxonomy): Eukaryota > Metazoa > Annelida > Polychaeta > Sabellida > Siboglinidae > Lamellibrachia > Lamellibrachia columna. Next base: position 7,370,241 of record OY759262.1, read on the forward strand.
AGCGTTTTGTACGGATTGGTTGCCGGTCGAGCTTCCTTGCCGGTGGCTGACCGTGCAGTCTCCTCATGTTCGTCCCAGTTCGTCAGCGCTTCTGCGAGTTGTTCCAACGCATACTCGTATGAGTCTTTGATCTTGTCGTACGTGGCGTCACTCATCGATCGCAGGATATCCATCATGGCGCTCACCAACTTGTTGGTGTCTCCATCCGTGACGAGAAATTTCACTTGCTCGTATCCGGGTACGTTGGATGCCACGCTAACGCTCAGCGGGACGTGACACGCAACCCAGTGAACCTGATCACTGTCCGACGGAAGTTGTTCGGTGTCGAACCAACACTCAAAGTCAAAGGTGGCTCGGTACGGATAGTACCGTAACGCTTCGGCCACTCGGATGTTCTCGTCGTCCAGCCGTTCGAACACCGATGGAGTCGAATGGTACACGCCACCAGGATAGACTCGACGCACACCCCCCGTACACGTGCTCTCGTGTTTGCTTAGCTTCCATGCGTCTTTCCACAACGAGTCACCGCACTTCCGACATATGTACGAGTGACAGTATTTGCGTACATCCTGGATGAAGGAAAAATGTGTCTCGTGAAGATTGAGGTAGAGTGTGTCAGGGTACTTACATACCGATCGACGGACGAGTTCGGCAGTTGTCTTTCCATCCTCTGCATCCGGTTTTACGAGCGTGTACACGCACACGTTCGTTTGGAACGTGGTCTCTACACGATAGAGGTCATCCATTTTGACCCCGGCAAATTCTTCCATGGATACGCCGTCTTGGTCGTAAGCCTCGTACAGCGTATTCACCGCTGGTGCCAATCGATATCGATCACATCCTCGATGCAGGGCCAGACACCGGAAGAGACACAGGTTATCATTGTACCTCTTGGAATGGATGGGTTCCGTTTCCAATCCGATGACGGCTTTGTTCTTCTTGATGTAGACTGGAAGAGGGTTCATGCCTACACATCCTATCGGATGATCGATGATGCGGTTGACGAAAAATGTGACATTCGTCACGAGTTCGCACACCCACGTAGAATCCGGTCGTTGATTGATGGCCCATTGCAAGACGTCGGTTTCTCGGATGCGTTCGAGAAAGTCATCAAAGTCCTTGGTGTTGGTGATGAGACTGGGCTTGTCCAGGTAGCGTCCACAGCAGTTGCACGAGGAATGGTAGTACTTTTATCGACCCGTGTTCTTGTTCCTCAGAATGAACCCGTAACTGAGATTAATCTTGAAGGCGTTGGTCTGTTCCTGGAACATGATCTTCAAAGGCCTCTCTAGAACGGTCGTGTCTAGCGTAGTTAATCTGTAATCGTACCTGCACTGGAGGGGACCTCTCGTTACACGTGTCCGTACGGTCGACCAGTGCGCTCGAAGGACATCTAGCAGTTCCGTCGACAGGTTGTCGGCGAAGGGAAGTCGAGCAGGTGGATCGATGGGGTCTTCGTCGGTAACGAGTGGATGGTGGGGTGTGGTGTCTTCCCTGTTTGATCTCTTCGGTGATGGTGGCTCCTTGACGTCGGTACACGTTGTTCGTGCGTGTCTGGTCAGGTTGTCGCGTCTATTGAACTTCTTTCCACATTTCGTACAAGTGTAGACTGTGGTCTTTTTTCTACTACTGCTACTACTAAGACGACATACGGACCTTACGTGATGCTGCAGATCGTCCCATCTCCCAAACGTTGCATCGCATTTACACGCATATTTCGTTCTCTTGGCGTGGTCACTAGGTGGCACCGCTGCTGGTTGCGCCACCGAATACGAGTGTTCATTTACCGACGGTGTCGAATGACTCTCTACGTGCCGTCGTAGCTCTGCATACGTGTCGAGTGCCAGTCCACAGTGCCGACATAGATGACGTTTCATGGTGCTGTACGCGTCTACAACTGAGAGACAGCGGCCCTTAGTACATCTATATAGTGCGTGTGGTGGTGGTGGTGGTGGTGGTGGTGGAGGTGGTGGTGTTGTTGGTGGTGGTGGTGGTGTATTAACTAAGGTGTGTTCCTATGGTAATGGCTACTGTGTCCACTATCGATGGCTACGGGTTCTCTTTCAACTATGTAGGACGAGGGAATACCACTGACAACACGTATCAATCATTGTATGACTTTTTTTTATTAATTATAATGTGGTATGTCATATATATATATACATATACACGGATAGACTTATATAAATACGATGACGACAAGATGGTTTGTGGGATTGTTACATCCTCGACAGTGACCACTAGATTACGATCGATTATCGACACGCCTGTGGCTAGTATAATGGTTATTAACTTGTGGGCTGTTACACCGCGACAGAGGTTACATAAATTGATGATGATGATGTACTATATAAGTCGTTATGTGTGTATATATACATATATACATTAATGGTTATGTTTGACTAATAATAGTATTCTGTTGACGACGTCATATACGCGGTGATAACCGACAATACTTCAGCACGATCCCGAACGTTGGCTGGGAGTACGGGTGCCTCGTTGTAGTACACTTCATTCTACATAACAGCAATAATACTCATGTTCAACTACTAATACTAATATTCATCTACAGTGGTTATAATGTTCAACTACTACTACTACTACTACTACTACTACTACTACTACTACTACTACTACTACTACTACTACTAACTACTAACTACTAATGTTCAACTACTGAATGTTCAACTACTAATATTCGTCTACAGTGGTTATAATGTTCAACTACTACTACTACTACTACTACTACTACTACTACTACTACTACTACTACTACTAGTACTACTAACTACTCACTACTAATGTTCAACTACTAACTACTACTAACTACTAATGTTCAACTACTGAATGTTCAACTACTAACTACTACTAACTACTGAATGTTCAACTACTAACTACTACTAACTACTAATGTTCAACTACTAACTACTGCAGACGGCGGATGTTGATGCGAGCATATGATTTCATGAGTTCGTGCCATTCCGGCGACAGTATAGTTGCCGTGATGGATTCGCATATGCTCGTCGTCACCTCTTCTAACGTTTGTGATGATGTTCGCCACTCGTTTGTTATTATATGCGACACCGACTCTTCAATCATGATTTTACACACCTCTGTGTTCATGTGGCTTGCGTAGGTGTGGCTTGTGGAGGGTTCCGGACTCTCCGGTTGGTTGGCGGGCCGGTCTGGTATCCGAACGGAACCCCCGTCCGGCGTCAGTACGACAGTTGAATCTGGATACACGTACAGCGTCGGTGGTGGTGCCGTCTCCTCCTCTCGCTCGGTCGTCTGTGTCAGCGGAGGCGAAGCGGGGCTGAACTTGAAATCATCGTCATGTTGTTCATCATCATCATCACCATCATCATCATCAACATCCCATGGTAGTGGCACTGCTGCTGGTGGTGACTCGCAGTAGTCATTGGATGTAGATGGTGATGCGGCAGTGTCTCGCCGTTTCACCTCTCTGGTGTCGCCATCTGCCGTGGCTGATGTCTTCCGTTTGCGTGATGGCGCCACCTCCTCATCGTACGCCCTACGGAGTTGCCGTAGGCGGTTGCTTATTTATTGAACAGAAATACTAGTTACATTCTGCATATTCGTCCGCGTCGCCCTGTATATCTGTGTATCGTTCGGCTAGACTCTTTCTAACCAACTCTGTCACATCGTGTCGCCACTGCATGTTCGCACACGTTGCGGTTACCTCTATCGATAGCCACCGCAAGACGTGCATGACCAAGCTGGACGATGGTACGTAACGCTCCTTGTCGTCCGTTAAATTCATTATGCGGTTCACCTCGTCACAGGCATACTGGACACTGGCGACCTCTAGCGCTTTATAAAAGTTATTTTCGTTCGTCATGGCTTCGGATCGATCACGTATCCTATCTAGACCACTTACCGTTGCCTCCATCTCGTCGCTACTACTTATTGATATAACATCGGGCTGTGACGTCTCCTCCCCCTCGTCATCTGTTATTATAATGAGTGATGGCGGTGAACAACTTTCCACCGAGGAGGAGAATAGTATTTCAGAACTATTATTACTTAACCATTCCATTACCTTCTCTTTTCCACTCATGTTCTCATCCCTGACGTCACTGCTTGCAGTAGCAGCAGCGGCGTCATCCTGTCAACATATTTACACGGTCACTACTTCCAGTTCTGACACGGTGTAATTGACATACTGCCCCGCTACGCGTTTCCTAATGGGCACCATGACACGGGCCCCCCGCAACATATCCAGTGCCGCGTACCGCTCGGCGTCTGACGTCATGCTCATGTAGGCGTTACCAGTGAATCCCAATACCTGAACTGCCTTTTCATTAAACATCGTGCCCCAACATTCACTGCCAATCCAATCCTGTAGGAGGACACGCAGAGCGAACTTGTACACTGGAACCCGCTGCCATCGATGAATCGGACACACATACCCATTGTTTTCCGGAATCACACGTTTGTTACACTGCTGACACGATGGATATACGATATATTTATCTTGCACGGCACATTGTACTATCGTTAACGGACGTGTAAATCTATAATTTCCGTTACTTACTTCATTCTGTAGACATGTAAGGTTCATCTCGTTGTTGACGAATTGTTGTACGGCCATTGCTTCTGCTGTTGCTGCTGACGAACGATTAGACTTGTATTGGGCGATCGGAGAGCGGTTGTGTGAATCGTTAACTGTGCGCTTGGTTTATATAGGCCTCCTACTGCCTGTGGCGCGCAATCTTATCTCCACCGTTGGCCGCGCGCGTGATGCCGCTATTGTGCGCCTGCTTGACCACTGTAGGTCAGTGCACTGCAGTATCCTTCCCGACTCTTTACCTATTCCTTCAATTCAACTTCCCGTGTGTCTAACAGTCGTTTACGTAGGTTTGGATCGCGAAATTTAACAGCGACTAACGCATACATTAGAGAATATCTCTATTTGTTCCATTCTGCGCGTATATGCACCTTCTCTCGAATGCTCTTGCTGAGGTATTTCGCCTGTAGACCAGTGCGTGTGGCTAGTATTTTTTCTGCTGTATGCAAATCACCATGTTGCATACATTTACGCCACTGGTACGCGCTTTCAACAGTGTTAAATTCTCTATTCCACACATGTATCCTGCACACGTAGAAATTGGACAGATAACTGTTACCGCCTCTGAAGTGTATAGGACGATTCATACTGCCTTTATGACGTTAAAATGTACATTTACTGTATTAAATACACGCCGTTCTAGAGCTGTCTGAGTACTCATAACCCCCACTTTTTTCCTTCCGTGATGGATGCCCGGCGTCGGTTAGCTGACAGTGGCCGGCCGCTTATCAGTTTTCTGATTACTGTGGTATTGTTCCGAGGGTTCCGACAACTGTCTGGCTTATTTCTAGCATGCTATATAAGACGGCTGAGATCATCGTGTCGTCATCACAACCGCCATTATTGCGTTCGTAGCAATTCACGTTGATCATGCCTGCAGAACTGATAGCCGTCTTTACAGATGTGTTGGCCGTTCTCCAAGTAGTCGGGAACGCGCTGTTTCAACTGATGGATCGTGCGTGAGTATATATATATATATATATATAATACTTTACATAGCTCTACATAGCTCTACATTTTTAATAAATGTTCACTTTACCTACTGTTCTATCGTTCCCGTGTATACATGTCTCGCTGAGTGTTCGTCGGGTCCAAGTTCCATATGCAGCGGCTTGCCTAGCGATAAAACTACCAGTCGATCGGTTTCGCATTCCATCTCTCTCGTTGCTTGGTTACGTCTGATATATATATATATATATATATATATATATATATATATATATATAGATGACTATACTATGCATCTCACTCTGGTTTGTCGTTTCCTTGCAGTATCCATAGACGTGACTGGCCATTTGTTATGGCAGAACTACAAATGATGATTATAGAGCGCCGGGTCAGACGGGCTACCGTCGAGTTTCGTGATGAACTATATGCTAATGATTTATTACCATCATTCATGGAGCATGCTAGTCGATGGCGCCACGTTCTCGCCGAATTGCAACACTGCACCTTCCGCTATCGACGCAATGACACCCAACCAGAATCCTGGGACGACGAATGTAACACAGCAGCAGCTTTCCTCGATCATCGGAGGGTCTGGTTGCGTGTTATGACAGAGCTGCTGCTGCGTTTCACACCGTCACTAGGAGCAGCTTTCCTCCATCATCGGAGGGTTTGGTTGGGTGTTATGACAGAGCTGCAGCGTCGCCCCGTCACACCGTCACACGATCACGTGTCCGCGTTACAGCGTCGACGCCGACGCGCACTGGTGCCGCTCCGACTCAACATACGACGAAATATGATGCCACGTCACGTTCGCCGAAATCTTTTGACGGCGTTCAATAATGCTCCATGAACTTATCCACACGCGCATATATATATATATATATATATATAATGTTTAACTTCTATACTTATAATGTTTATAATTCTATATATATGCTTCTAATGTTTTAAAAATATCTATATATATATTCCCATCGTAACTGTACTTCGTTTTTCATATATATATATATTAAATTTTTGCTTGAGTTGATATTCCCGTCTTGTGTTGAGTTCTTGTTCCAACTGCGTGTGTGCATATTATACACATAGTCACCCTGCTACAATTTCTTTACTGAACGGTCAGATTTCCATCATCCAGCGGATAAAATGTAGCCATGCATGTCGGCTAAATAATACATATAACATTATCGCATTATATTTAAAAGTTTCATATATATTAAATTTTGCTTGAGCTGATATTATATATATATATATATATATATTCCCGTCTTGTATTGAGTTCTCGTTCCCATTGCGTGTGTGTGTGCATATTATACACATAGTCAATTTTCACCCTGCTACAATTTCTTTACTGAAAGGTCAGATTTCCATAATCCAACGGATAAAATGTCGGCTAAATAATAAATAGTACATCATCGCATTATATTTAACAGTTTTCATTTTATGTCCACTACATATATATTGGCTATAACATGCCTCAGTCCCACATCAATACTGTACTTGCAACATTGTTGCGGTTTTTTTTTTCACTGATTAGCTCGGCTCCGTTGCTACATTGTTCCGATTGGCATCCTTTGATCTCGCACTATGGCTCACAGCTGGATAAACGCTTGGGCTTACAGTTAACTCCAGTCGTTCGGGCGTCCAGTTAGTATCAGCTCGCCACTCGGACTGGTCACTCCGTCAAGGTCAGGGTCAGGTGTTGTGGTGGGGTGGGGGTGGGGTGGATGATGTATTATTATTATTAAGGTGTATATTGTGTGTTCCTATGTCCACTATCGATGGCTACTGGTTATCTTTCGGTACTCCTACAGCCGCTAGGGGGCGCTGCGCACGGTTTGTGATGTTCCTACAGCCGCTAGGGAGCGCTCTGATTGGCTGCGCGCGCAACCGGAAGTCGTTCAGACACATGGCCTCCGGATTTGATGTCCCAGAACCTATTGTCTACTACTGTCGGCGCTGTGTTGTATATAGTAGTGTCGGCGCTGTGTTGTATATAGTAGTGTCGGCGCTGTGTTGTATATAGTAGTGTCGGCGCTGTGTTGTATATAGTGGTGTCGGCGCTGCGTTGTATATAGTGGTGTCGGCGCTGTGTTGTATATAGTGGTGTCGGCGCTGTGTTGTATATAGTGGTGTCGGCGCTGTGTTGTATATAGTGGTGCCGGCGCTGTGTTGTATATAGTAGTGTCGGCGCTGTGTTGTACTAGTAGTGTAGGCGCTGTGTTGTATATAGTGGTGTCGGCGCTGTGTTGTATATAGTAGTGTCGGCGCTGTGTTGTATATAGTGATGTCGGCGCTGTGTTGTATATAGTAGTGTCGGCGCTGTGTTGTATATGGTGGTGTCGGCGCTGTGTTGTATATAGTAGTGTCGGCGCTGTGTTGTACTAGTAGTGACGGCGCTGTGTTGTATATAGTGGTGTCGGCGCTGTGTTGTATATAGTGGTGTCGGCGCTGTGTTGTATATAGTGGTGTCGGCGCTGTGTTGTATATAGTAGTGTCGGCGCTGTGTTGTATATAGTGATGTCGGCGCTGTGTTGTATATAGTAGTGTCGGCGCTGTGTTGTATATAGTGGTGTCGGCGCTGTGTTGTATATAGTAGTGTCGGCGCTGTGTTGTACTAGTAGTGACGGCGCTGTGTTGTATATAGTGGTGTCGGCGCTGTGTTGTATATAGTGGTGTCGGCGCTGTGTTGTATATAGTAGTGTCGGCGCTGTGTTGTATATAGTGATGTCGGCGCTGTGTTGTATATAGTAGTGTCGGCGCTGTGTTGTATATAGTGGTGTCGGCGCTGTGTTGTATATAGTAGTGTCGGCGCTGTGTTGTACTAGTAGTGACGGCGCTGTGTTGTATATAGTGGTGTCGGCGCTGTGTTGTATATAGTGGTGTCGGCGCTGTGTTGTATATAGTAGTGTCGGCGCTGTGTTGTACTAGTAGTGTCGGCGCTGTGTTGTATATTGTGGTGTCGGCGCTGTGTTGTTTATAGTAGTGTCGGCGCTGTGTTGTATATAGTGGTGTCGGCGCTGTGTTGTATATAGTGGTGTCGGCGCTGTGTTGTATATAGTAGTGTCGGCGCTGTGTTGTATATAGTGGTGTCGGCGCTGTGTTGTATATAGTAGTGTCGGCGCTGTGTTGTATATAGTGGTGTCGGCGCTGTGTTGTATATAGTAGTGTCGGCGCTGTGTTGTATATAGTGGTGTCGGCGCTGTGTTGTATATAGTAGTGTCGGCGCTGTGTTGTACTAGTAGTGTCGGCGCTGTGTTGTATATAGTGGTGTCGGCGCTGTGTTGTATATAGTATTGTCGGCGCTGTGTTGTATATAGTGGTGTCGGCGCTGTGTTGTATATAGTGGTGTCGGCGCTGTGTTGTATATAGTGGTGTCGACGCTGTGTTGTTCGAATTTATGGATTTGTGCGTTTGTTATGACTTGGTAGTATTAAAACATTTATCAAAACCAAACAACGTTGTGTTTCTGTAAAGACTCTTCTCATCGAGATCATCATTGATAGATCAAATGATGTACCCACAGTGATCACAATGGAAGTAATAACCACTGGGACTAGGGGGGTTTAGGTTGTTGGTGGGGATAAAGCCTACATACCATTCATGGCATTGGTCATTTTATACTCGGGGAACCCAAATGGAAGATGTGACACTGTTATTTACCCTTGGGGCCATTCCTATAAAAATATCCCTTTCTCATCCTATGGGGTTGCTGGCAGGGGGAAGGCCCCACCTAAAATGGTTGGCATTGGTACTTCCGTACTCAGGGACCCCCAAGGGAAGATTTGACACTGCTTTTAGCCTTGGCATCATTCCCAAAATAAATGCCCCCTTTTTGTCACCCTTTGGGGGTTGCTGGCAGGGGGCACAATTGTTGGCGCTGGTCATTCCACACCCAGGGAACCCCAAGGAAAGATTTGAAATTTGTTAGCGTCGGTGTCATTTCGTATATAAATGCCCCCTTTTTTACACCCTTTGGGGTTGCTGGGAGGGGGAATCCCCCATCTCAAATTGCTTGTTTTGGTCATTCCAACCTCTGTATTTAGCCTTGGTGTCATTCCCATAAATAAATATTCTTTTTTGCCCCCTTCGATGGGTGATTTCGGGGGCAACCCACCACCTGACCAGGCCGCAACGCATTTTTGAGATGTCGGGGGGGGGGGGTGGTCCCTTCAATCCATGGGGTCAAACCTTTTGGCGTCATTTGCATAAATAAAAGCTCTTCGTCTGCAACTCGAGCTCGCCAACTGAATCCTTCGGTTTTCCAAGATGAGTTGTATTTTGTATTTTGTTTTTGTAAAATTTTCTTATAATATCAGCCTGTCGAAGAAACTCTTTTAATTCAAAATGCCTACTGTAGCGGTGCACACGTAAGGCTTAACTGAAACGATGAGTTGTTTTTAGTTATTGAATGGCAATAATACATCATTTGCCGAAGATGAAGAACATTGTCAATAGAAAAGGGTCAAAAAAGTTAGCTACGACAACAGTTGAATCTAAGAATTCATGTCATAAATGTGGTGTGGATTTTGGCAGCACAACTGATCCAAAAAGAAACAAATATTGGATTCAATGCAAACCATCCTGTTTTTGGTTTCACAAATCGTGCAATGAAGAGTGCGGCATTCTATATTGGCCAAAAATATTGGCCGAAAACAAAACTATGCTCATAATACCCGACCTATAATGCTCACGTGACAGTTTCATAACAACGTGGGATTGCGTCTTCTAAAGTAATCAAGTTAATTAGCAGAGATATCGCACACTAAGATGACATACTTATATCCCGATACAAAGCAAACAAAGAAAAAGTGGAAGGCGAACGTAAAGTGGGTAGCCCCAAAGGAACTTGGCGAAAAACCGTAGAAAAAGATAAACAAGAACTGGGGTGGAAGAAATGGACTGAAGCCAAAGGGAGAAGGAATAATGCAGCATTGTGAGCCACAGGGCCCGATCGAAGAGGACAGGTAAGGTAAGGGAAAGTAAACAAAGCAAAAGTTAGGCTTCAGTTGGAATACTGCATGCAACCATAGAGGCGATAATAGAGAGAATACACAGAAAAGCAATTTTTATAAGCTGGTTGCAGAACTAAGATACTTTCGTTACGAAAAACGCACAGAGTGTGGTATTACAATATTATAGACCAGCTAGTAGATTAAGATGAGACAAAATATAAGTGTTTTCAGATATTGAATGGTTATGAAGGTAATAGAAATTATGTCTTCAAACGTATAGTGTAGAACTACTGCGGCGGGAGTAGAGGTTCGATCGAACCCGGGTATGGTCGACCCTAGGATTCACAAAGAGACCTGTTTTCGAAATTCCTGTTTCGGTCTGTTCGTAGATAGTTGTTTTCGTAAAATGTCGGTACTCGCGCGCTACAAATCAGATTCACGTGCATGGTTTGTGGTTCAGTTTGTACATTGTTTGTGTTGTTTTGTTTTTGTGAGATCATAAAATGGTAGCTTTATACACAAAAGGTGAAGGGGAATACATTATAAAATATTATTTCAGAACATCGTATCGCTGTGCAAGAGTCGGTCGTGTAAACCACCACGACACCGATCAGTGAAGCAATTTGTGGCTACCATTGTGTCCGCGGAATTGGGACTGGAGTAGAGGTTCGATTTTTAGGCAGTGGAAAATCATTACCTGCAAGCATTCTATGTACAGTTTGATTAAGTCGTGTAGTCCAATAAGGCAATATGATATGAGTAAGCCTAAACAGTACAGGATTAACAATGTGGGTGGCACTCGCGGGTTGTTGTCGACGACGGGTTACAAATATACATACCAGAAAATACAGCGTATGATGACGCACAAGTTCACCTGAGCAAACAAAGAGTGACATCCAAATACTGTCCACCAAATTAGTTACCAACAGTTCTATAAATGTAATCATATAAATAGTCAGATCTGATTATACATCTGTTGAACTTTCTCAAATAATAATGAATTATTTGCGCGTTTTGGAAGCACTGAATCCGACTACTACTACTACTACTACTACTACAAGATTAATCCGACGCGTGATGTCCCTTAGCGGACTGAAACTTAATCAGATGAACCAGTCTTTTCTGGATCATTATGGATCGGTGCTCATCCTTGGTCAGTTTCAACTTAGAAAAAAAAGAAGGCTACAGTTATCATGATCATCAAATATATATATATATATATATATATATACGAAACAATACTTCCACATTGATTGGGGAAAGATATATATATATATATGAAACAATACTTCACATTGGGGAAAGATATATATATATATATATATATATACATATACATACGAAACAATACTTCCACATTGGGGAAAGATATATATATATATATATATATATATATATATATATATATACGAAACAATACATCACATTGGGGAAAGATATATATATATATATATATATATATATATATATATATATATATATATATATATATATATATATATATATATATATATATATATATATATACGAAACAATACTTCACATTGGGGAAATATATACATGTGAAACAATACTTCACATTTGGGGAAATATATATATATACGAAACAATACTTCACATTGGGGAAAGATATATATATATATATATGCGAAACAATACTTCCACATTGGGGAAAGATATATATATATGCGAAACAATAGTTCACATTGGGGAAAGATATATATATATATATACGAAACAATACTCCACATTGGGGAAATATATACATGCGAAACAATACTTCACATTTGGGGAAATATATATATATATATATATATATACGAAACAATACTTCACATTGGGGAAAGATATATATATATATATGCGAAACAATACTTCCACATTGGGAAAGATATATGTATTGTTTCGCATATATTTATATATATATTTATATACGAAACAATACTTCACATTGGGGAAAGATATACATATATATATATATATATATATATATATATATATATATATATATATATATATATATATATATATATATATATATATATATATATATATCAGGCGTTGATCAAGAGACATCCCAGGGAAGCTTTCCCCAATGTGAAGTATTGTTTCGTATATATATATATATATATATATATATATATATAATATATATATATATATATATATATATATATATATATATATATATATATGTATATATATACGAAACAATACTTCACATTGGGGAAAGATATATATATATATATACATATACATACGAAGCAATACTTCCACATTGGGGAAAGATATATATATATATATATATATATATATATATATATATATATATATATATATATATATATATACGAAACAATACATCACATTGGGGAAAGATATATATATATATATATTATATATATATATATACGAAACAATACTTCACATTGGGGAAATATATACATGCGAAACAATACTTCACATTTGGGGAAATATATATATACGAAACAATACTTCACATTGGGGAAAGATATATATATATATATATATATATGCGAAACAATACTTCCACATTGGGGAAAGATATATATATGCGAAACAATAGTTCACGTTGGGGAAAGATATATATATATATATATATATATATGTATATATATACGAAACAATACTCCACATTGGGGAATTATATACATGCGAAACAATACTTCACATTTGGGGAAATATATATATATATATATATATACGAAACAATACTTCACATTGGGGAAAGATATATATATATATATGCGAAACAATACTTCCACATTGGGAAAGATATATATATATGTATTGTTTCGCATATATTTATATATATATTTATATACGAAACAATACTTCACATTGGGGAAAGATATATATATATATATTCGAAGCAATACTTTCACATTGGGGAAAGATATACATATATACATATATATATATATATATGCGAAACAATACTTCACATTGGGGAAAGATATATATATATATATATATATATATATATATATATATATATATATATAAATATATATATATACGAAACAATACTTTCACATTGGGGAAAGATATATATATATATATATATATATATATATATCAGGCGTTGATCAAGAGACATCCCAGGGAAGCTTTCCCCAATGTGAAGTATTGTTTCGTATATATATATATATATATATATATATATATATATATATATATATATATATATATATACGAAACAATACTTCACATTGGGGAAACAATTATATATATATATACGAAAGCTTCCCTGGGATGTCTCTTCATCAACGCCTGATACATTGTCGCCTCTGGTGAAACTTTATGCTTTAGGTCAGATTAATTCAGATTAATTAGTTCCCACGAAGATCACTAGGAAGTAGCTCCGGTTAACTCGCCACGTAGCAGTTCTTGCCGACGGACGGTTTCAGGCGGTTTCAGGAGACGGTTACAAGACCCGTAAAAAGTTACATAAAACGTAGGAAAATGTCTTTACATATTAGACCGTTGGCTACTATTTAGTTTGACATGTTACTGATGACGTATTAATAGTTCTCACTAATGTATAGAACTCTTCTCACGATGTATCTGCAAATATGCGACGTACGGTTGCAAAAAAATCTTTCCCCCAAATCGGTTTTGGGACCTCCCACAAATTTCGGTTTACGGTTTCACAAAAACTTTCCCAACATAAAAATTCAGGGACTTTACCAGAAATGTTAATATTGTTGTTAGAAATGTCATCGTGTAAACACTGCACAAAAAGGAGCAAAAATAACCCATTTATCGGAGAAAAGAAAGAAGGCTACAGTTATTATGATCATCAAATATATATATATATATCTTTCCCCAATGTGAAGTATTGTTTTGCATATATATATCTTTTATATATATATATATATATATATATATATGCGAAACAATACTTCCACATTGGGGAAAGATATATATGCAATAGTTCTTTCGTTTCAGATAAAAAGCGGGGAGGGGTTATAGACCGTGTTGCCCCAGGCAATATACATATATATATATATATATATATATATATATATTTAAAGAGATATATGCGGAGACAACCCATCGAGGAAGCCATTGAAGGCGCCAACACGAAAAAGTACTGATTTTATGGGGGGGTTGTGGGTGGCTGGTTCGAGTGTACCATAGTTAATCCTTCATTGGGCCTAAAATACTGTTATATCATCATGTTGGGTTTGCTGTTGAAAGACCCACTAGGGAAACAGTGTAATAAACACAACACAAACTTTACTATCGTGATCGTACACATAACACGAAGCCCGAGCAAGGCTCCGTGCACGCCAGACCTCGGTTGCCATTAACACACAGATCGACTATTGGTAGACGAACACCAGATTCCTCCCTGTATAGATTAGAACTTATAACGTGAGCAATCTGCGTCAAAGTCAACACGAGCATAAATCAGTTCAAAAATAATTATGCTTAAAGGTTAATATTCAGTGTTCAAACTGATTATAAGCACTGTTTAACCAAGTAAGTGCTTCAGAGGCAACGTTCCGTGTTCAACTCAATGGCAACATAATCCGCAGCTCATGAATTACAGGTTCAGTTTTACAAGTGGTCTGCGCACTCTAGTAGATCTGCGAAGATCCCCAGATTCCGTTATCACTGTATCTGCAACCCCTATCGGCCTGCGCACATTAGTAGTCTGTTCGATTTCAGTCGGTGCAATGTCTCTACCTGCCACCTCTGTTGGCCCAGTCACTCCAACAGGATAGTCGGCCGTAGTCACTGACGATCTCACTGAATCTGGTACGTGTACAACCCTCTCTTGCTCCTCTTTCACAAATGCACGAACAATTGTCGACACTGGTGGCGCCGTTCCAGCATCACCACCACCCTCCTCGGGAATTCGGAGAGGTATGTGATCAATGTGTCTCCTCCGGACTCGGCCATCAATCAATTCAACTGTGAAAGACACAGGACCCAATTTGGTCTGAAGTACTCTGGACGTTTCATCATCAGCATTTCTGCAAGTGTTTGACCTGTTGTAGTTTGAGGTGTTACACGGTAACGTGACAAGAAACGATACATCCTGATCTCGAGATCTGGACCAGGGGTTTTCTTCAGTCCTGCTTTGAGTGTTTGTACAGCCCGTTATGCAAGTTCGTTGCTTGCTAGCGCACTGCGAGTGTGCTTGATACCATTTATCTTACAACATGTTTGAAATTCTTGACTTGTAAAGGCTGTTCCATTGTCAGACACCAATGTACACGGCAGTCCGTGTGTCGCAAATGTTTGACGCAACTTCAGTAACGTAGAAGCAGTAGTTGCAGATGTCACGACATGAGCATCTATGTATTTGGAATGCGCATCAACAGTTACTACGATCATCTTCCCCTCTACTGGGCCAGCGTAGTCGATGTGTATACGACACCACGGTTTGCCTGGCCATTCCCATGGATGCAAATTTGCGATGGATGGCACTTGCCGTGTTCTTGGCATACTACGCAACTGCGAACTTTGACTTCAATTTCTGCATGAAGTCCGGGTCACCACAGAAAGCTGCGAGCTAAAGCTTGATGCATAAATTAAATAAACTTATTTTTGAAAGGATAATTACTGACATAGTTTTTGCTAATTTTTATTTGTTAATTTTAATTGGATATCATTAATCAAGAGTCGCTTAAAATAATGAAGTATTGTCAAAATGAAGTTACGTGGTTTTTGTTGTTGGAAACGTGTATTCATATTATTGGAAACTTCATATTATCCATGAGCTTCAGTTGAAGACATTAATTATTTTCTACTAATGCTCTTTTGTGTGATTGGCCTACCGTGCTGTAATAAAGACATGTGGTACTAAATATTTGCCATTTGTTTAGATGTGAAACTATTTCCTATATTTTGTAAAGTTTTTCACAGATTTGTGTGTCACATTGTGTTGCAAAGCCTTAATGATAAATATGTCTCATTGTTACAGGAGTATATATGGAGTTACATGAGTATATATGTGCGTGCGTGCGTGCGTGTGTGCGTGCACGTGCGTTTGTGTGTATCTTATTTGTTTTTATATGACATGTGACCTATCCAGGTGGCAGCACCAGTTGCATGCCAATGTTATTAATGGACATTACCAATTTCATCATCATACCCTGCCAAAACACATCGCCAATACATTATGTACACTTGTGATGAAGGTTTGGAACCCCACATGATCAACATTGAACCATATAAAAATACGACAGAAAATTGCAGCAACTGCAAGTGCATGTACAAATGAAGACCATGTGTGGAAACTAAGTGGCAGAACTCTTGTTATCTGTGTAGTGTAGCTCTTAGCTGTGTAGAGAAATTTCTATAGAATTCAGAAAATAGTCTACAAATGTTTATAGAATATTTAATAGAATGTTTATATATTATTCTATATGGTTTTTGAGGAGGCATTTCAGTATAATTCAGAAAATATTGTATGGAATTTATAGTATTCTGTATAGTTTTCTATACAATAGTCTACTATGGTCTGTAGAATGTTATCAGTATGTAGAAATCTATACAAATACTTGTATGTAGAAAATCTAAGAAAAAAAATTCTATAGAATGTGTAGTAATCTTTTATTTTCTATATACAATTATTCTATAGTCTCTAGATTTTTATAGAATTCTATAGACTTGTTTGCTAAGGGAGAAATAATGAACCAGTCCCT
The DNA here is from genome assembly GCA_963662155.1 of Lamellibrachia columna. Classification (NCBI taxonomy): domain Eukaryota; kingdom Metazoa; phylum Annelida; class Polychaeta; order Sabellida; family Siboglinidae; genus Lamellibrachia; species Lamellibrachia columna. The sequence continues at coordinate 7,387,415 of OY759262.1, forward strand.
TTGACACACAAATTGGTACACTTGCATGGTGAAGGAAGATAAGAAATGCATCAGGATTACTAGATAAGGGAACACATTGTGCAGTTGGGTATGAATGAGTACAGTGATGTAATTATATTAACTCAAGTCTAGTTCCTGGGACTGTATCTCTCGTGACTTAGATGATTAGTCCTGTTTCATTAATTGGGAAAACCGAGGACGACATGCACCCTGGCAGTGTCCACCCTGGCAGTGACCATGCACCCTGGCAGTGACCATGCACCCTGGCAGTGACCAATCTAGCAGTGACGCCCCTGCCAGTGACCACCCTGGCAGTGAGAATGCACCCTGGCAGTGACCACCCTGGCAGTGTCCACCCTGGCAGTGTCCACCCTGGCAGTGACCATGCACCCTGGCAGAGACATACTGTTCTCAAAAAGACTGATTAGTTGAATGAGATCTCATAAGACCAATGATATTCTAGTAACCACAACGTATACACAGACTAGTCAGTTAGAGAATGTGGAAAGTGCTGGAAAGGAAGAATAAGAAAAACAGAGCAATTTTATGTGAATCTTTTAGTTCTAAGTAAGAATTAAATATCAGTGACATGACATTAGATGTCAATAATATGACGGTGTTGTTATGCGCCTGCTTTGATCAATATATCAAACGAATATGCATTATATATAAAATAACAATGCACGATGAATGTGCATGTCTATCCGCTTAGTTGCATGCAGATTTTTAAGTTGAAATGTTGATTCCATTGCAGTTATTACTGATTCTAAGATCAATCAGTGATTTGGCATATTAAGCCAAGGTTATAGGCCTATAATATGGGGATATCCATGAGTATGTGTGTCTATGTGCGTGTACATGTGTATATGTGCATGTACATGTGTATATGTGCAAGTACGTGCATGTAGATATGTATGTACATATTTTGTTTGAACATGTGTGACATTACTAAAATGCTCTACCTCACTTTTACTTTTGAATTATCTATAATGTTCTGTGTGCAAAAAAGTACCACAGACATGACTGATACGTTTGCCAAAACATCTTTCGGCAAGAGATTTTTGCAGGCAATATCATTTCATTATCATAGCGCATACATCAACTTGTGTACTGGATGTCTCTTCTCAGAAGTATCACTGAAACTAAATCTATTTTTCAAATCGCTATGGTGAATCCAACACATGTCCATGCGATATTTATGAGGCACCGGTGACCTCGTCCAATTAGCTGGTGAAATTCAAGTTCTTTCCTCCAGATATCTTGTTCACGTGTCATTATTGCCAATGTTTGCATCGATGGGGTTACTGTGGAACAGCTTCAAGCAATCCAACAGGTGATTCTAAGAATGAGAAACACATTTAGAAAGAGCCTAGCTAAGAAACTGAGTGACAGGAACTAAATGTTATCATCAGTTCTGGTTGAGTTTGCCAACACTGTGACTGATGATTATAAAAATGGTACAGTATGAGAAAAAAGATGAATGACAGAAAATAACTTGTTTTTGAGAAGAACAATTTGCCAACATTCAATAGCAAAGCAAGAAGACAGCAGGCACAGAAGGTAGAGGAACAACAAGGATGTGTGAAGATATTCCCAAGGGTGTCAGTGAAGTATGCTAATAAAATAATAATAATTGAGACATCGAACACAGCAAAGACTACAAACAATGGAAAACAACTGTTGAATGTATCCCTGCCTACAGCTTGTTAATGAAATGGTTTAAAATATCAAATTTAAATAAAAATACCAGGTGTCAGACTGAGAGATTCGTATTGGGAGTGTCCAATGGAACCTACGAGATTGAACATGAACTGGATATCTGCAGTAGGAGAGGTTCCATCACACAGCATACAGGCTGGCTGAGTCGATGTTGTGTGTGTATTCTACTTGGCACTGGGTAAATCTGTCAAATTAAGGAGGTGACACCTGTGACCTCTGTCTCTCAGGCCCAATCTCGTGTGCCATGTGATAATTAACGGGTGTCATGACAGACTATTGATGTGACAACTTGGTGACATACATTCTCCAATGACACATCACACATATTGATTAGCTGATAAACACTCATTAATGGGCCACATTGTTGAAGAGGTGCCAGGTTCATGTTAAGTAGGTGCCAGGTTCATGTTACGTAGATGCCATATTCATGTTAAGAAGGAGCCATATTCATGTTAAGTATGTGTCGGTTCATGTTGAGTAGGGGCCAGGTTCATGTTAAGTAGGTGCCAGGTTCATGTTAAGTAGGTGCCAGGTTCATGTTGAGTAGGTGCCAGGTTCATGTTAAGTAGGTGCCAGGTTCATGTTAAGTAGGTGCTAGGTTCATGTTAAGTAGGTGCCAGGTTCATGTTAAGCAGGTGCCAGGTTCTTATTAAGTAGGAGCTAGGTTCATATGAAGTAGGTGTCTGGTTCATGTTAAGTAGGTGCCAGGTTCACGTTAAGTATGTGCCTGGTTCAAGTTAAGTAGGTGCTAGGTTCATATTAAGTTGGTGCCAGGTTCATGTTAAGTAGGTACTAGGTTCCTATTAAGTTGGTGCCAAGTTTATGTTAAGTAGGTGCCATATTCGTGTTATGTATGTGCAGCTTTATGTTAAGTAGGTTCCAGGTTCATGTTAAGTTGGTACCAAGGTACATGTTAAGTACGTTCCAGGTTCATGTTAAGCAGATGCCAGGTTCATGCTAAGTAGGTTCCCAGGTACATGTTAAGTAGGTGCCAGGTTCATGCTAATAGGGGCCAAGTTCATGTTAATAAGGAGCTAAATTCATGTTATGTAGGTGTAAATTGTTTCTGAAGAGAAACTGAAATATACTTTTTCATCATAGGTGCAATATAATAAGAAAAGCAGTCCGGACAGAACTTGGACAAAGTCTTTGGAACAGGAAAAGTAACAATTTAGGCAAGTGATTTTTTACTCTGTAAAAAAACTGCGCCCCTTGGACCATCGAGGGCAATATTTTTTTTAATGCCCAGTCAAAATGAAAGTTCTGATTCAGCCTAGCAAATTCAAAGGAAAAATGTCACAATATTTTTTTAAAAACGATAGGTAGTCCGAAAACACGAAAATGTTCTAAGGCAGGAGGAAACCTGAAACATGGGAAGATTTCATCTCATGCCCACAAGAACATGAGACGGGAACCAAGCAGGGCATGAACCTCCCGCCAGAAATGGAAGATGGTGTATGTATATATGTATATATATATATACTATAACATAATATTATAACATATATTATAACAAGGTTATCCACACTTTTGCAAGTTACCCAAGTAAATTATTTTGATGATTTTAACAAAAGTATGCATTTTGTATTAAACCGACTGCACATACTGTTTATAAACTATTGACACATTACAAATATGAATATCAACAAACCTGATTCGTGATGGGCTAAACCAGTTGAAGAGGAAGTTTTAACTGTTGTTCACATCAACAGACTTTGACTTTGAAGCACAAATTGTGTGGACGTCAAGCTGACAAGTCTACCTGGACAGACAGAGATGGATCTGTGAACAAATTGTTTTCGCGCAGTAATGCTTGAATGCTTCCCAGAGAAGTCACATTGGAGTTGGAATGAACAGGTCTGTCAGCGGATGACGTGCAAAGGTCTTTGAGCAGTCCCATGGACTGGATACCACGCTATATAAGAATGCACCTTTTATATGTTGTCGTTGTATATAGGAAAGCTATTTCGGCAAAACCAGTACAAATCCTTAACAGGTTTGACCAAATTCACTAACGCGTACACAGTTTCATGGTAAAACATTAATTCAATAAATTTATTCGGTTGCAGTGACATCACAAACAGTGATTAAAATAACAGAACTCCAACATGCCACATGTAACCCTAATTATACATGAGCCTGACTAGATTCACGTGGTACTGTTTGGTTCATGTGGTGCGAGGCAGATTCTGGGATTACAATTATCACAGAACACGTCTCAACTTACAGTCATCACGCAATCACTCATAACTTATTTTTGTCATAAAATATTGCACGGCAACATCAGGAATCGACTGGAGAGTTATGATAGGCGGGTATGTACATATTAACTACAAAAAAGTCAGTGAATATTTTTCAGATTATACATTAAAAACTGGTCATTGAAGTGACAATGCATGGTATTAAAGAAGGTCTTAAGGTTGACAAACGTGGAACATACAGCTGTATAAGAAGTACCCAATTGCATTTAACATTTAAGCTTTTAGTGGTAGTCGAAGTTACACAGAAGACAAAATAAAACTATGGAAAAATACGGATATATATACATTAAATTAGTTTTTACTTAAGGTGGCCGATTACCCTGAAATAAAAGTAATTAAACTTCAAATTTTAAAGGTTGTTTGAAATCCATTAGACCCCAACATCTCTATAAAAGGTAAACAGTTGGTGGACCCGTGATTTGTTTTAATATCTAACATAGTAACAGCTGTCAGCAACAAGAATAAAAAAATCAAAACCCATATTTGAGCACAATCAGTAATGGCACCAAAGTAAACAGTTGGCCAAAATGTTAATTTATTATTCATTTCTAAACACATCGAAAAAAATCACATGTGCCGCCCTTGAGGTTTTGTTATCTTGAAATAACACTCCAATGTTATCCCGCTTATCCACGAGAGGTGCCACAAGTATCACATTTAATTAATTTATAATGGTTTTGGTTCTTATTAACATTCTTTTACCAATAAATGTATAATTTGTATTTACTGTTGGCATTATGGATGTAGTTTCAATCGACAATATAACATCTGTGTTGATGTAATCATTGTTGTAACAACGATGCGCAGACCGATGCGCAGACAGCTTGACTGATGGTATTCAGCCACCTTAAACAATTTTGTTGACTTAAAAAGCTAAAATAATTAAACTGATGTATGTTAACAAATGCATGTCAACGCATTTGAATGCAAATGTTTCACTTGAGTCAAATGCGAATGCGAATGCAAATGCCATTTTCCAGGAATGCATTCAAATGCAAATGCAAATGTTTTGGTTACACATTTGCAAATTTAAATTTTAATTAATTTCAAATGTTTTGGCTTTATAACTATTAACGATTAGTTTTATTTGGAGAAAAAAACAACGTAGTGTATACAAACATTATTAATTTATTTAAACATTATTAATTTATTTAATAAATAGAGTAGTACATTATTGTAACCACTGCATGAACATGTATGTAGAGTCGTACACTGAGTCACACGGTTCCAGGCCTGCAGAGGTGGTGGAAATGGGAGGGAGGAATAGACAATTGACAGTTTACTGTGAACCATGGCAGGGAATGAAAGGCTAATCCTTCAGGTATGCCAGAATGGAAGGGGAACCCAAGACAACAGACTGTCCACTGATGGGGTCACTGGGAAGATAACCTGGTGGCTAATTACAACTAATCACTTTCTATGGCTGGAAATATTCAGGGCTGGCATTGCTAATGTTTACTCCCCCAATGAGCTTCCACCCCAACCCACACCAACAGTGCCATCACAGCACAAGGGAGTAATTTGTATGCATTGTTTGATTTGTTTCAATGAACAGGTAATCTCTGAAGCCATCAACCTATAGACCAGTTGGTCTTTTCATGTTGTATGAATAACAGCTCAGGCATTGACCAGTTGACCCACAGAGCACTGTTTCAAAGATCACATTGTGAAAGTGGATTCACAGGTCAGACAATGATTTCATAATCTGCTGAGGGTACTGCTCACTACAGAGCAATTTTTCCAATGGCATTTTTTTTTATAATTAACATTTATGGTGTGATTTTTGTCTCACAAGTTTGACAGCACTTAATATTCAGATGTGCAATTTACCTGTGTGACCAGTGATGTTTTGTCTAGTGTCAAATTTGCTGTTTCCTGACCACACCCTACATGTATACTGGATAATGGTGTGATTAACTGTATTGTTCCCTTCTGCAGCAAACAAACAAATGTATAACTTTGAACACTTTATGCACGGCTTGTTTGCCTGGCTGGTCCATGTGACAAGGGGTCAGAATGTCGTATAACAAAGTGCGGTATCTACAGAGTAATGGGCAAAGATGCTTGCTTTCAGTCGATGTATGAACCCGATGCGTTACTATTTACATGTGCAATCAAATTTCACCTATTCGAGAAGGAAACATATGCCTGGTCAGTTAGCTTTAGGGACCATTGCAAACTCTATATTCTTTTGTAGCCTTTGTGAGATACTTTCTCACAAATCTCAGGAAGTTGGGAGATTTATATACACCCTAATTTCAGGGTGAGGTCATACCTAAGATTAATAATAAAAATTCTACTTTTAGTCACACTCACATTAGTTTTCCACTAAAATAATTTTGTCTGAAGTCTCTTCCGAAATTTTTTTTTTTACCCCAGACATTCTAATTAGCACTCACTATTTTGCACACGCCCTCTGAAAATGCACTTTTATCCCAAAGCAATTCATGGGCGAAAAACCCAGTTTTCTGTACAAGTTCACATTGAGGGAAAGTCCTTTAAAATACATTAGATGGCGCCTCCAGAGCTGCCTCATCCACCACCTGCTATGAACAAGGCGTGATGATGGTATTGCATTAAACTGTATATAGACAATTAATTATTTAGCAGAACTGGCCAAACATTTCAATTTAGGCATTTTTATGTCACTGGTAAAATGATAAGGTCACTTATACGAATAAACCAAACAATTAAAAAACCTGTAAAGCGGACTACATATGAGAACCAGCTGACTTGGCGGCAGTTTTGTATCGGAAACATACAGAATGCAACCTTTGGTGATTAAGCCTTTGTATTCTGCATCAATGACCACTACAGTGTACGCGGAACCATGTACATAATTTCTCAGCAGACGTGCACACCACACCCTATTTACATGCAATTCGATGCGTGCACACACACTCACCCAAGCACAACTACTGCGCAATCTGTCACTCGGGCGGAACTTAAGGCAACCATTTCGTGGCTCGCACGATCTGATTCGTCAGCGCAGTCTCGTATATACATAATACATGGTTGTGCGAATTTGCAAAGCCACACACATAGTGTTACAGACGATCCAACCGAAACGAAATGCGGCAGTCGTTGTGTGATTGCTATGATTTGCATAATGGTGACGTCGTGATTGCGCCCGCCAGAACATATAGATTTGTAGGGGCCGTGGGGGAGTCTGTTGGTCGGCTGTCTAGAAGTATTACCATGAAACACGAACATAAACACTAGAAGTATCATCATAAACATGAGTATAAACACTAGAAGTATTATCCAAAAATACAAACAGAAACACTAGAAGTATCATCCTAAAACTTTATCACAAACAATAGAAGTACCACCTTAAAACACGAACACAAACTCTAAAAGTATCACCCTAAAACACAAACACTAGAAGTATCACCCAAAACCACAAACATTAAAAGTATCACCCTAAAACATGAACACAAACACTAGAAGTATCACCCTAAAACACGAACAAACACACTAGAAGTATCACCCTAAACACAAACATTATTATGACTGTGACTTAGTCACCTTGTAAAGTTTTCAGTAAAGTACAGTGAATACAGTTCTAATTCAACTGAATCATGTTCTAAGATTCTACACTGGAACTAGAGTTGTAGTTGGAAGTTATGTTCCGACACTAGTGGATATAATGTATGTTGAATTACGAATAAAATTTAATATATAACATCAAAAACACACAACAAAAGTTTCCAAAATGGCTCCTAAACTCGGCAGTAAATATTTTCAGATATTTTTTTTTTAAATTGGGACCATTATATATATCTTTGTTTTTTAATGCAAGCATGTAATATTATAAACACATTTTTAATATCGAAATGGTTGTTTGCTTAAGTCTTTAAACTGAAGTAGCATAGAACCCTCCTAATTTACAAATGAGGTGCTTAGACAGTCACACATACCTGTCGAAATACCATTGAGCGGTCACATATCTCTTGTGTGACCTGTCAGGGGAGATTCACTCATTAATGCACTGTTACAACACAAAGAACACTGATTTACAGTAATCCTAATCTCATCTTCAAAGGATTGTACAGGACAGTGCAGAATTACTGTTGCATTGCTAACAAAATAAGAAAATTTAAAATGTTCTCTGTCAATGACTGCGGACACTGCCATGCAGGGTGTAGTGAATGTTTGGACTGAAGATGAAGAATAGTATATTATGCATATAAATGGAGGGTTGTTTGATGCGATTGAATGTGAACTGATATTGTTCATACAATGACTACCTCGTTGGCCTTGAAACTGCGACCTTGCATACCATGCTTGTGAAACGCCAGCACACTATCTTTGAGACACACTGAAAGTAAATGTACTCATATGAACAGCTGCATCAATCAAGAATGTTCCACTTCTCTAGATACAACCAATTATCAAGTCAGGAGCTGGTTCTGTATAATCTTTACCAGAACACTGAGCAGCTTTCCTAGTAATGCAAATGACGAAACAAAATAAGAGATTATTCAATCGAGACAGTGCAAGGCTGCAAACTGTTCTTTCAAGACTACTACTTTCAAGATACATGCAGCTAAAGGCAAATGAGAAGGTCCCACGCGCAAATGGACGTTGTCGAACATGCAAGCGGCCGTACGCGATGTGATCGTATATAAACATTCAGAAAAACGATCCAGTAAAGAAAATAATGTACCACGAGAAACATTAAGACGCCGCGTAAAGAAAGGTCGTTGTTGAGAGGGCGTCGTAAAGTGACGCGTAAAGAAAGGTCGTTGTTGAGAGGGCGTCGTAAAGTGACGCGTAAAGAAAGGTCGTTGTTGAGAGGGCGTCGTAAAGTGTCTTGGACGCAAACAGATTTTATCTAAGGATCAGGAAGACGAACTGAAGTAAACTATATTCGACTGGAATCGAAACTGTTCGGCCTGACAATAGATGACGTGAGGCAATATATCTATCAGTATTGCGAACAGATGATGATCAAACATCCCCTCAATCATGAAACTCAAAAAGCAGGAAAGGATTGGTTGACGGGCTATCTGAAAAGGCACCCATATATTAGCCAGCGAATTCCAAAACCAACGGGCTGTCGGCTTCAACAGGGCTGGTTGACCGATACCTGCAGCTGCTAGAAGCGACCCTCGTTGACGGGATGGGAAGAGACTGACTCCTGGAAGAAACACATTTAACGTCGATGAATTGTGGTTCACAATTTGTCATAAACCTTGAAAGGTATTGGCCAAGAATGGGAGGAGGAGCATCGGATCGCTGACTAGTGCTGAGAAAGGATAGAATGTGACCATTGTGGACTGTCAGCGACTGGTCTACGTCCAGGCAATGATGATATTTCCCGGAGTCCGCATGAAGCCGGTGTGAGATTGTAAATGGACCCCCCCGGTCCATTTTCCACTGTGAAATATGGACCCCCACCGTGAAAATGGACCGGGGTCCATTTTAAACGTGGCAAATGGACCCCAGTCCTCAAAAGTGTTCTAGTGCTCTGTGTATCTCTCCATATTCATACACAGCAGGAGTTTTAACTGTAAAATATAGAAAAGAAAGGAGATACATGGAAGGAGGGGGGAGGGTACATTTCCACGGCCATTGAGAACGGACCCCTCCCATATAAACAACGTAACAACAACATGGGGCCATGGAAGTTGCACATAATATTATATCAAGTGGTCATTAAATAGCAATAAATAATAATCAATAAATGACACAATTTGTTTAAAGGTAGTAGGCATATGGGGGGTACATTTTCCGCGGCCATTGAGAACGAACCCCTCCCCATATAAACAACGTAACAACAGATCGGGGTCATGGAAGTTGCACATATTATAACCAGTGGAAGAAATGGAGTGAAGCCAAACAGGTGGCCAAAGATAGAGTGGCATTCTTATGGGCCACGGGGCCTGATCGAAGAGCACAGGTAAGATTTAACAAGATTTAACAAGATTTGCCATCCAAGCCAAAGGCCCAGATGGCAAGTGGACAAGGAAGCCATTGGCTTATCGAGAGTCCAACAATGTTCACCTACTTATAACCCGCCCTCCTGATATATGTGTCAACCTTGTTTTTAAACATATTCACGCTGCTAGCAGTTACACAATCTGTAGACAGTTTGTTCCATTCATTTATTGTCCTCTGTGAGAACGAGTGCTTCCTGATGTCTAATCTACATTGATCCTTTACTAATTTTACCTCATGTCCTCTAGTTCTGCTATCCTTCTTGAGTGAGAAAAACATATTTCTATCAATATTTTCATACCCATTCAATATCTTAAAAACTTCAATCTGATCTCCTCTTAACCTCCTTGTCTCTAGAGTTGTTAAACCACATTCTTTCAGGCGTTCTTCATAACTAAGGTCTCTAAGTTCTGGAATCATTTTAGTTGCTCTCCTTTGTATGCGTTCAAGCGTATCTATATCCTTCTTACGATATGGTCTCCATGCTTGTATACAGTATTCTAAATGAGGTCTAACTATTGCTTTATAAAGAGGTATAATTAACTTTTTTCCCTTATATGTTATGTAAGGTAAGGTAAGGTAAGGTAAGGTAAGGTATGGTAAGGTAAGGTAAGGTATGGTAAAGTAAGTTTACAAAAGCAAAAGTTAGCCTTCTGTTGGAATATTGCATACAAGTCTAGAGGTCGTATCGTAATTAGAACGACGTAGACATTGTAATAGAGAGAATACACAGAAAAGCAATTTTATATCAGCTAGTTGCTGAGATGTTTTCGTTACGAAAAACGCACAGAGTGTGATATTACAATATTATAGACCAGCTAGTAGATTAAGAGGAGACAAAATATAAGTGCTTTCAGATACTGAATGGTTATGAAGGTATTAATAGAAATAATGTCTTCAAACGTATAGCGTAGAACTACTGCGGCGGGAGTAGAGGTTAGATTGAACCTCGTTACGATCGAACCTCCGATTCACAAAGAGACCTGTTTTCGAAATTCCTTGTTCAGTCTGTTCGTAGATAGTTATTTTCGTAAAATGTCGGTACTCGCGCGCTACAAATCAGACTCACGTGCATGGTTTGTGGTTCAGTTTGTACAGTGTTTGTGGTGTTTTGTTTTTTTGGTGAGATCATAAAATCATAGCTTTATGCACAAATTCACAAAAGGTGAAGGGGAATACAATATTTCAGAACACCGTTCGTTGTGCAAGAGTCGGTCGTGTAAACTTCACCACGACACCAATCAGTGAAGCAATTTGTGGCTACCATTGTGTCCGCGGAATTAGAACTGGTCCCAAGTTGGTCGATAGTCGGTCTCGATTTTTAAGCAGTGGCAAATCAACACGTGCAAGGGTTCTATGTACAGTTTGATTAAGGTTAGGATACTCCTTGATATTGCACGAATCACAGTGGTCAGCTTCAAATGTCTGCCATGCATTGGATTTTCCTGCAAACTATATAAACCTATACATTTTCTGAAAGGTATTGAACTTGGCAATCAAACCAGTTCATTCGTGATAAGTTCTAACAAGAACATTTTTGTTAATTGCCTTGAGAATGCAAAAAAAATATTTTTTCAGTGAAAAAATAAATCAGTTTTAAAAGCTTACTAGTCCATAAATAATTAATATAATGTCTATTTAACTTCAAACTTGTTATGATGCTGGACATCTAAAGGGAATAATGGGGCCAATTTTTAAAGTTATTAGTATTAGTATTTTAAAAAAAAATTCTTGCAGTTTCCAGCAAAGATGTACAAAAAGACATTTTTTTCAGAAAATATACATTTTATAATAAAAAGTTCCCATTCTTTTGAGGACATGGTGACAAGTAAAGCACACAGCAAGTTTCAATGCAATATCTTTATTTATAATAAAGTTTTAGCGTTTTTTGTGATAAAAGTGACAAACTGAGAAAACGATTTGTAAAGATGACTAAACATTTATAACGAGCCTGGTTATGTAATTATACACACACACAAATAAATGAAGTATATAAACAGACATATTTATATACTCATTTCAGAAAAACAATAATAGTAAGCATATACAACATTAAGGAACGTCAATGTTCATTCAAATGAACCCGCACTGTAGGTTTTTCCCTCCTTCTGCTTCTTAGAAGACTCAGTCGTAAGCTTCTCGAGCTTGGTGGCCTTGCGCTGTCGCTTCACAAGCTCGGAGCTGGTTCTGAAGGAGCTGCGCAGCCGCTTTGTGTCCTTCTTGTCGCTGCCTAGCACAGTGTGAACACCAGCGGGAATGTTCATCGCAGCCATCATCACTTCCCGTGATGACGCACCCTCGTTCCAATGCAGCACGGCCGACGTTGCTGCTGCGTGCATCGCCTTGCTGCCAAAGAAGCGGTCCTTGGGGTAGCGCTGCCAGAGGATATGGTTGAACGCCTCGTTCTGGTTCTGCGTCAAACCAGGGAGACATCCCTCCAGCAGTGCTGGCTTCGACAGGCGGTCGAACAGTGGCAACAAGTGAGGCAGGAAATGGGAGGGTAGGTGGTCAACGTCCTTGTAGGTGGCTGGATCTGTGCGCCATCCACACCAGCTGTCCGCAGGGCAGTACTGGTGCTGTTTCTCCGGCTTGGAATGCTGTACAGAGTGATGCAGCACAGCAAGAATATCCTTCGTCATCTGGGCGACAGCTCGCTCACGCACAACGCTATCTTGACTTTTGGTCGAGTTCTTGATGATGGCGTTGCGGTAGTAGTCTGTCAGCTTCTTGATGCGACGCTCGCTCAGACCTTTCGCCCCGCCCGATACCTCCTTGCAGCTCTTGACGAATTTCCTGAGCCCGGTGCCCATCCGCTTGCCGACGTGGTTGACACAGTCGATCTTCTCGACCACAAGGTCATCGTACGGGTTCAGCTCGTTCACAGCAGAAAACCCCTTGCTGTCACCGTCGCTGACGTAGTAGCGGTAACGGAGGTTGTGCAGCTGTAGGGATCGACCCCACATCAGTACAGCAGCCCGCATCTCCATCGCGGGACTCGACTCTGCGTGGTTCTGGTCACAGTCACCGCGAGCTACGTGCTCCGCCTTCCACTGTGTGAACGCGTCCTGTCGCTGCCAGGACCAGTTCGCACACTCGTCACAGTACTTGCTCATGACTGCGACGTCAATAATCTCACCGGTGTCCACTGACATCGCAGGCACCACACCAAAGTTCGACGTGAAGCCACGCTTGGCCCATGTACCGTCGACGGTGACGGCAACGTCGATCGTTGACGTCTCTCCGAGCGACGGATCACCCGCACGGTGGAACTCGCGAAGACGCTGCCCAGCCTGCAACAAGTGCTCACGCAGCACGGCCTTGCCTGTCTCTGTGATGCTGCGGTTATGCAGTGACCAACTTTTGCCACTAGACGGGGGAGTAGAGGTTCGATTTTTAGGCAGTGGAAAATCATTACCTGCAAGAATTCTATGTACAGTTTGATTAAGTTGTGTAGTCTAATAAGGCAATATGATATGAGTAAGCCTAAACAGTACAGGATTAACAATGTGGGTGGCACTCGCAGGTTGTTGTCGACGACGGGTTACAAATATACATACCAGAAAATACAGCGTATGATGACGCACAAGTTCACCTGAGCAAACAAAGAGTGACATCCAAATACTGTCCACCAAATTAGTTACCAACAGTTCTATAAATGTAATCATATGAATATTCAGGTCTGATTATACATCTGCTGAACTTTCTCAAATAATAATGAATTATTTGTGCGTTTTGGAAGCACTGAATCCGACTATTACTTGTCAAGATTAATCCGACGCGTGATGTCCCATAGCGGACTGAAACTTAATCAGATGAACCAGTCTTTTCTGGATCATTATGGATCGGTGCTCATCCTTGGTCAGTTTCAACTTAGAAAAAAAAGACGGCTACAGTTATTATGATCATCAAAGATATGTATGCGAAATAATACTTCACATTTGGGAAAGCTTCCATGGGATGTCTCTTGATCAACGCCTGATACATTGTCGCCTCGGGTGAATCTTTATGCTTTAGGTCAGATTAATTCAGATTAATGAATTCCCACGAAGATCACTAGGAAGTAGCTCCGGTTAACTCGCCACGTAGCAGTTCTTGCCGACGGACGGTTTCAGGCGGTTTCAGGAGACGGTTACAAGACCCGTAAAAAGTGACATAAAACGTAGGAAAATGTCTTTACACATTAGACCGTTGGCATCTATTTAGCACACACGCACGCACGCACGCACGCACGCACGCACGCACGAACACACACACACACACACACGTGTACTCTGAAGCTAACTTCTATCTGACACACACCCCGGATGCTCAGCAACACGAAACAGACGTAATTAAATCAGTGTGTTTATAAACTTTTATATGCTCTATCATATGCACTGATATGTAATATTTTGCCAATAGTAAAATTGTAACAGTCACTATATAGTGGTGTGTGAATCGTTGATTTTATTGGTGACATTATAATATTATTAATCACTTGCCATATCAAACATAACAAAATGGGCAATAGTATGTTGTGTGTTGTATACATCGTGTTAAGACATGTTGAGTCTGTGGTGCAAGACGGTCCCCGTGCATGTGGTGCAAGACGGTCCCCGTGCATGTGGGGCAAGACGGTCCCCGTGCATGTGGGGCAAGACGGTCCCCGTGCATGTGGGGCAAGACGGTCCCCGTGCATGTGGGGCAAGACGGCCCCCGTGCATGTGGGGCAAGACGGTCCCGTGCATGTGGGGCAAGACGGTCCCCGTGCATGTGGGGCAAGACGGTCCCCGTACATGTGGGGCAAGACGGTCCCCTTGCATGTGGGGCAAGACGGTCACCGCGCTCGTGGGGCAAGACAGTCCCCGTGAATGTGGGGCAAGACGGCCCTATATGTTGTCCCACACGCACATGGTCACAATGTATTAAATGTATTACACATGACCAATTATGTTTATTATATTTAATATAATATGAACAATGCATGACTTACGTTCTGCTAGCCTGTAGGCTGTAATTATGCTGGAATATTACTAAACCAATACTCTCTTTTAAATGTAACAACCACAACGGCCTGATATATTACCATTTAACTTCACGCAATAGTTCGTTCGTGTAAGCGAAAACCACGGGGAGGGGTTGTAGACCGTTGCCCCAAGCAATATATATATATATATATATATATATATATATATATATATATATATATATATATATATATTTATACGATACCGACCATTTTGGAACAATCTTGCGACTATTTTGGGACATTTTAACATTTTGGACCATCATCCATGTTCCAAAAAAGTCAAAGCCTCTCATAATTAGGAAAGAAACGTGTGATGTATATTTATCATGTATTTACGTGGCATACTATATCATAATGTTGAAAATAAGTAATTTTCCTAAAAATGTTGCTTATTTGGACAGTTATGTAGAGTTCTTTTTTTTCGGTTTTTTGCAGACCGACCATTTTGGTACATGCCTAAAAACCTCCAATAGCATTATTTTGCCGTATATATTGACCCCAACTTTTGCATGAAGTCTCCGGTATTAATTGTCAACGTGGTGTGCAAGTTTAGTTGTAGCCCATGAAGAAATAAAGAAGTTTGCAAATATATATATAGTATTGTGAAATATATTTTATCCATCGCTGTTGTCCTTGACCTTGGGCCGAGTTGCCCCCGGAGACGATATAAACGACTTCCGTCGGTGACATCCGCTGTTGAAATTACACGGAGGTGGGTGAGTTCTGTTCGTTTTGTTAGTGTGTTTATTGTTGATATAAATATAAAACCGTTCCTGTTTAATTATAAGAAGTGGTGGCGTGTCCGAGCGGAAGTATCAGCGTTTGCATGTTAACTTAAATTCTGTTGCATTCCGTAGGCCCTGCATGTGATGTACGGCTATTTATTTCGATTAAAAATGTCAGCCTATACGGTCTTATTCGGGTCTGCACGCGTATTTAATTTAGGCAATTCCATCATATACGGTTTTTATTGGGGTCTATGTGGATATTTATAATTATATGCATCACAGATACAATGTTCTGAGAGCGATAAAACCCCATTTAGAAAGATCGCCGGCATACCATGCCGCTGTTTCGCGGGCAAAACTTGAACTTTGGTCTTTGCCAGTGATAAAGCTACACTTTGCCAGTTCACGTAATGCGATGCAACCATACTCTCTTTAGTGTTGCCCTTAGTTACGTAAACAGTCAAACGCCTTGTGTGGGGCTGCTGGGTGCCAGGGCTGTACCACCAGCATGTGGCTGGTGATGGGTCACTCCATTTGTGTAAGTAGGGGTGGCGGGCTAGGGGGAATAACCTTCATTATCTTAAAAAGTAATATAATTTGATGTTGTTTGCACCAATATGAAACTAACAAATATAGCTATATTTCATTCACTGCAATATAGCTGCTAATAGCCACAAACACGTAGAAGTGAAAGTTAGTTGGCAGCCCGTGCCCCACCAGCTGGTCAGCTGTTACAATGAATGGTGTCTATAAATAACGCAGTCAGGGGTGGCTCAGATTGTGGGTTCTGTTGTAGGGCCTACTGAGCCAAAACAATAAAGGCAGTAGTTTTTACTTTTAAATATAATAAATATTTGGTTTAAAATTTTGAAGAGACTGTAGTGGTAGAAATATGTTTATGCAGAGAAGAATACCAAATAGCCAAGCTATCATTTGTAATCTTACATATATAAATTTATGTCAAAAATAGAATCATCAGACAACAAATTAGTTTGTGCCATTTAAATAGTGATATCAAGTGGGATTCCAGAATTAGGTATAACTGGGTAAATTTTCTATATGTGTACTATATAAATTATATGTGTAAGTTAGATAATCGAGTGTGGATAACTACTACTGTAAGTTCATGTCTCTGTAATGAAGTAATGCATATTTTTATTGTCTATTTCTTATATTGTCAGTTCATTTCCACCAATTCCAAACCTGTACAGTAACATCATTATTATAGTTATACATGTGCATTAATATAGCAGTATTTATATTGTTTTTAAGGTAATCATGGCACTATCACGTGGCAAGCAGATGGTAAGTCTACATTAATTCACAGTATTTTCATGTGAAATCTGTCTTTCAAAAATACTATCAAATGAATTTGACACAGAACAGGCATTGAAAAGTTTAATTAATTACTATATCATTTCTGTTGTTTACTTTCATCATAGTAATATTTACTATCATAAAAAAGTGTTGTTGCAGTAATCCTATGTACATGTATATATGTTTATGTATATATATATATATTATGTGTGTGTATATAAAAATATGTCTCACAATTTCAGCTCAAGGCTAGTATTGCACCCACAAAGGTATTTATTTATGACTATTAATACACCTACTTACTTATTATTAGTATTCCTGACACATTAACAACTTACCAAGTCATTTGTTTACTGCATGATTTTCATTAATGACAACATAGGTGAAACATTCCTAGATCTCAGATATAACTAAAATTAATAGGTTTTGTTATTGTTTATCCCTAAAAAACAACTGTGTGCCATGTTTTTAAGGAATATTTTTTATGTATACAGCTGTATAATGCATTAACAAATAAGTATTTGTACCAATTATCCCTTTTCATGTTGTCTTCTGTATAAGAACATTCAAATTATGTTAAACTTGATCATAGTTCACAAATAAATATTTGCAATCCACTACATTTTGTACTACATGAAGCCTTATGAATGTCATTGATTGCAGTCAAGCGGTGGAGTTTGTTCTCCAAACGAAAAGGCACAATGGTGGGTGAACATCGGGTTAGATCCAGACGGATTTGAATATAGACCATTGTCAAAAATGAGAGGTAAGCTCAGTTTGGTATCATCATAATTACAAAAAAGTGAGATTTAGAATACAAATGTTAGCTAGAAGACACTGAATCATGGACAGGTGTTAATCCACAATTGTTTGTGGAGTTTGAGAACTATAGTTTGAATCAAGATTTTTCAAACCCTGTTAGCCATATATATAACTAAATCCTAAATATATGATGCTTCATTTTATTAGTTGGTACATGGTAGTTATATATGTATTGTGTACGTGCCAGGAGATGGAGGTGTCTTTGCTACTAAGCATATACACAGAGGAGAGTTTATCCTGCAATATGCACATCTCTGGAATGGAAGCTCAGAGAAGAGAGAAAGAATACCAGAAGGGGCGACGGTGCTACATGTGCTTGTATGACCATAATGAGAAAGAGTATGGGTGAGTTTATGTAAATCATCTGTCTTAAATACCTATCTGTATTCTGTGAGTTTTCACCAGGGATTGCACATAATATATACTAAAATTATCTTATACTTTAAAATGTTGTCGCACTTTTGTTTACAGCATTGATGCAACGAAGACCTTCGACCGGCTTGGTCATTTAGTCAGAAGTACATGCACTAACGCCAACTCAATGATGAAGAAGCTTGTCTTTGTGAATAGCCCTCACTTGGTTTTATTTGCAAAACGAGACATTGTAGTTGGGGAAGAGATTCTGCATGGATACCCTCTAATGAATCTTTGGCAGAAGAATATTGAGGTAATTAACTTGTACACCGTACATTTTCGAAATTTAGTACCGACATAACAATTAAAAAAGACTACTATTTTCAGTTTACCTTTTTACTATAAAGGAAGGTGGTTAACCCTTGCATGGTTATCACTTTAAATTTATGTGGCAGTTGTTTTATATGAAAACGACAAGTAGGTGCAAAGGATTGTGTTTGCAGTCACACATTTTGGATAGGATGTACTGCAGTACAATTAATGGTAATTTATTACTAAGATTTTTTGTTACAACTAGTGTCATGTTAACGAAGATGTTTCAGACAGTAAGGAATATTGCATGCACTATACCATATTGATATTTGTGTAGACTAGAAAATAAAAGGTTAAACAACATACACAGAACATATTATATGCCATTATACCTTGTGCATCTTATTTTTTGTGTGCTGCTGTTATATTGCAGGTGAGATTTAAAGAGATGTTAGCACAGGAACATTATTTATTGTGATTATTATACTATGTAGATTGATAATAAACATTTCCATCTTAATGAGTTAAGCATGATAGGTAAAATAAATGAAAATATGGTACACTCTAATTTTGTAAACTAAAATGTGCAAAGCTACTTGAAAGCCACTGTACAAGTTTCCATCAGATTAGGTAAGGACAAGTATATCAACGTTTTTTCTCATATCTTATGCTTATTGCAGTCAGAAGATATATCGATTATTTTGTATGCACTCTTTTGAACCCATGTAAGAAAAGGCTGTATTTGAAGCATGTGCAGACATTTTATATTCCCCACAAACCTAGCCACATTGAAGATGTTTACTGCGTTTAATTGGTTGTTTTCTTGTAGTGGAGACAGTGGAGAACACAGAGAATGAGCGTGCAGATGAAGGAAACACCAGTATTGGTTCACCTGGTAAATATGTTGCATGTTTAAATGTTCTATTGGGTATATTGATTATAAGTCTAGTTTATTGCTTGCACAAATATACACACACTCATACACATACACACCCACACAGACATGCATTCTGGTAACATCATTTTAAATATTTATATATATATATATACACATATGTATATATATATATATATAACTTGTGTCTCATTCACCATGCTAATGTACGCGTATATTAATTTTGTGTAGGTCTACGCATGAATTGGACACCCAGGAAAACAGCACTTATTAGGAAGACTTTCCATGAATGGTTGAGTCTTCCAAGTCCATGCAAGAGGCTGCCTGGTGAGATGTGCTTGACCATGTCAAAGGATATGCAATACTGCTAGACGCATTCTGTCAGCAAAACAATTCTATTTGGATACAATTTTGGGAATCCTTGGGGGGGGGGCATTTATTATTAGGAATTATTTTGGTATGTGCCAGAGGCACTGGGTGTTCTTGATCATGCAATATTCAATCTTTGATTCACAACTACATGTGTTGCATGCTTTCATCAACGGTAATAGTATTTGCTTAAACAATAGTGGTCTAACACTGACATATGGTTTAAATGTAATATGATGGAGCATGTGTTTTGTATTTTAGTGATTGTGCTACACAAAAATTATATTACCACAATTTGATTATGGTGGACATAATATATACAAAAAAGTTTGATGGTTAATTTCAAAAACTGATGGTTTGCTTACTGTTACATTGCAGGTAAACAGGTATTGCTCAAATTCATGAAAGATAACGAGATTCACTACAGCCTGTATGCGAAGGTCAGGACCAAGATCATGAATGAGCAGCGCAAGATACAAATGAAGGCCCGCAGTGTTGTACGACAAATGAAATTGTTAACTTGAATTGATGGACAAAATAACAACATTTTTACAATTTAAAGAGAGTTTATTAGTATACATGTTATGGTATTGACATTTCATACTAATGTACGTAAATACAGTAAACCTCGGATATAACAAATTGCTTGGGTCTGGCCAATTTATTTGTTATATCTGAAATTCGTTAGATTCAAAATGTGTTACAAAAGGGTTGGGCAGTGTGCCACTTTATGGAATAGAAGATATGTACCAATGGTGGTCATGAGATCAACATATGGGGCCAGGCCAGTATTTTTTTATTTCACAGTCGATTCGTTATATTCGATGATATTTCAATGGATTTTGGCCATTGGGCCGACAAAATTGTGCATTATATCCGAAATACGTTATAAAAATGTATTACACGCTCAGAAATTCATAAGAAATTCAATTAGAAAAATGTGGTCCAATTATTCGGTATAAGTGACAATTCGCTATAAGCGAATTCACTATATCCGAGGTTTACTGTAGTTTTTTAATATGACTATTGACTTTCAGAATGGTGTTGTGATGTTATGACATTGCATGTTATGCATATATGGACTGAATCAGCAAACAATTTTTTTTGTATTCATAAGAAGAATGATTAGGCTGTTCTGCTAGAGAGTAGAGACCTCACTGCTTTAATACTATTTAATACTTCGTACTTGGTGTCGCAGCAACATAATGGTTCAATTCCACTGAAGCATAGAACAGTTCTTGCTGTGATTCTTGTGTGATGCAGAAGTCCTGAAAGAGCATTGTGTCTTAATTAATTGATGTGGCATACCCCAATTATTTAAATAAAAAGTGTATATGTCTGATTGTCATACATGGCACCACTATTACACTTTCTGACAATTTTGATGTTGCTTCAGTAATGCATATATATTGTGTTGTCCAATGTCTTGATGTTGTAGTATGAATGCCAACATTAACTTAAAAATACTGGCAACACTGGATTATATATGTGTGCATGTTTACGCGACTGACACTACTAAATGTAGATGACCTTAAACTATGTTACCCAAGACGACAGAACATTTGTCCTACCTATCTGGCTATGTATACTAACATTTGAAAGGATCTGCATGTAACAGTAAACTTGTATTATAGTTATTTTGATAAGCGTTTAAATATGTTTAATGCTAACATTTAAGTAGATTAGCAATCGACATCCAGGTAAATTTGTGAAATAGATGTAGAGTCAGACTGACTAGGTGTAGGGACATGGATCCGACTCGCAGGGAACAGCGAGGTGGATTTGTATTCACTGGAAGTTGGTATAAATATTTTTTTTAAATATAACATTGTAATAAATACAGGTAATACTATAATGTGACACAACATGGGAGCTACTAATTAACATTTGTATTTGTTTTAACTGTTGTGTCAACTGTACATTTTAAATTGATGTATTGAATAGCAGCCAGAACAGCATTTATTTAACTAAATTTTATATATAATTGTACAATAAATTATAAAATAAATGCATTATATATAGGGTAAAGATGCATTACTATACTATTAGATTGGCCTAGATCTGATTTATTTAATCGACCCTTATTTAATAAATAGACGTTGTTACGGATATGGGCACTGACAAGCTGAAACAGCCAATTTTATAGGTCTGAACTCTACTATTAACCATAACACCAAACTTAATATATAAAACAAACCCTAAAGCTAAGGTAAATTCTAACTAGAGGCTACTCTATAAATTACAACATACTTTTGGGCGATGATAACAAACAAGCGGAATAGCCATTGTCATTGTCGAACACGCGAACTGCGGCACTTCTAGTTCTGCTTGGCGATGGCCTATGCATGGCTATGCAACGACTTCATTGTTTTCACATTTCACTGATTGCGTTGTGTAATCCATGACTATGCGCAAATATCTATGTGTACATTTATAATCACCCAATCGTACAATATTTCATATAAAATAAAATATAATGATGGTAAAACATATAAACAACTAAGTTTAATAGCACTACAATAACAATTGACCGGGTTTGCGGTGCAGTGTGTGGGCGATAAAACAGCAGTTCCTACTCTAATGTCAAACAAACACCTACGTATGAAATGTTTTCTACTCCTCTGCGTAATAGTTATGGCCAAGTTGGGCGATGCGTCATCCCGGATTTCTCTCCGTTGGTATGGAGTCGATACATATTTCAATAAACATGGAACTGACTGAAATAACGCAACATTGTCGTACTTATTAAGTCTGTGCGACATTTTCTCAGCCGAGTGCTACTGCATTTTCATTGGCTGTTTCGCATGTGTCCCAAAACGGTTGGTATTATGGATATAAGTACCAAAATGGTCGGATTTTTGCATGATCATTTGACGTTGACTTTTTTGGAACAACTATTTTGGAACACAAAATGTATATTTGTAATAAAAGTACACATTTATCTTTTACATACGTGAGAACATAAAGTTAAGCTTACTTATATGTGTTTTACTAATTTACTTCAAAATGTTTTAATTATATACCGTATTTCGTTTTGTACCAAAATGGTTGGAGTTTTGGTACATGTCCCAAAATGGTTGGTTTTGTAAGTATATATATATATATATATATATATATATATATATATATATATTTAAAGAGATATATCCGAAGACAACCCATCGAGGAAGCCAATGAAGGCGCCAACACGAAAAAGTACTGATTTTATGGGGGGGGGGGTGCAGCGTTTGTTTCTTTTACTTTTACTATTTCAAACGGGTGGCCCAGTTCTCCCCTTGGGTGAAGGTTGGGCCCCATTGTGAGGTGAACGTTTTTGTATGTGTACGATTGTTTTGTTTTGATTCGTTTGCGTTTACATATTACCAGTCCTATGCCACTGACTTTCATTTGTACCGAAACCTTTGCATCTCAGATGAAACAAGATATCAGATGGCCAAAAAGATCAAATATGGCCCACGTCTCCCCAGTCTCACCTAATATTTCAGCCCAGAATAGCCCCGCGCTTTACGTAGGCCATATATCACGTACGCACGTCAACTGAACCTGTCGACGAAACATGATGGCCTATGATTCACCCCAGCCCCGTGACGCGCGTCACGCAGCGACGGCGCATCTTGAGTCAGCGTTTGTCCAATGCCGTGCGTGTTATTTTTAAGCGCCATGACGTACACGCATGTGTAGTACACTGCAACTCTACCACACGGAATACACACGCTGTGCGCAGTAGGTTCGTCCGGGGCATTTGTACTGTAACCACTGCAACTACGTCGTCAGGCAACGGACGGACAGTCCGAGGTATATCAGTGCACTACCATTAGGCTCAACTCATCGACATGTCACAAGGCAACATGGGCAGCCGAACCAGAGTCAGCGACGCTGACTGTCAGCCAGCAACCAGCAGGACCAAACCCAAAGACAACGCCTACAATTGCAATACAGGTATGTTCGCCGGTTTGACGACATCAACATGGTCGAAGTAGGGCATCGATCAACAAAACCTCCCGACCACACCTTGCGCAGGAACTTACTCTGATTATTGCATTAACCTTAATTAACCTATTCTAAACTAAGTTATTAGGCCAACATTCAGTTGTCATTGTCACGTACGCTGCAGTCAGTGTCACGGTGGTTGTATTGTTTAGATGAACGCATAAAATTAATTAATTTAATTAAATGAAGTCCGTATAGATTATATGAATGAGATTATAGTCTTGTCCGAAGGTATACGTCGGCTCATAGATGCAGCCTTTATTATGGTGTTGCAAATGAGATTAGGCCATACTATCGCGTAATCTCCAAGTTTAGACGTCAGTATATAGCACACTGGTATAACCAATGCGTGATTTCCATAATTATATTATACATCAACATAATTATGGTAGCAATATCAACATATGGTTAACGAGGATGGTCTTTAGTAGTTATAATCACAAAAGGTCAATCAAATCGAGTTCTGCCGTTTTATTTTCCTTGTGAATCCAGAAAATGTAAATTTGTTTGGATTTTTGTTTTATTATTGTACAGATATTTATCCTTAAAGATGAATGTTTTGGATTTTTGGTAATCTAATAACTTGTCGTAGACGTACTGCAGACTTTTAGCATAGTTGGGAGACAGGTTGTATTTTTCCAACAAAGTTGACATTTAGTCCATCTAAGTGGATTGAATTGATCTGACGTGAAATGATGTAACTTGTTTTTTTCAGCGAGCTTTGATCCTGACCAAGAATCGGGAACATCAGCATGTTGCTCCTACTTCCTCATGATGATATCCATTTTGATAATAATATTCACTTTCCCAATCACGTTGTGTTTCTGCTTCAAGGTAAAAAACACTTCATAGTTGGATCATGAGTAAATAAAAAAAATTCAACCTAATTGCCAGGAAAATTTTTAAATTATATTACATTTGTTTGGGTTCAACTGCAATTGTCAATTACAATTTCAGTTACACACCAACATAGAATCTCAATTACAATTTAAGTTACAAAAACAGTGATTCAAAATCAGTTATGGTGCTTCTTAAAGGGTCAATTGCAATATGATTGATGTCTTCTTTGAAAAAGTGGATTTTTTAGATACAGTAAATACAGAGTTATGGGCTTCATAAATAAAAAATTCAAATAATCCAAAATCAAATTTGGATAGGCTTGACCCCACCCTCCCACACACCTATCCAAAAGCTAAATAATTTGGAAAATTGTAGTCACTGTATATGCATTGTCAATGGAGTGAATGGTAAGCCAATAATTGCAAATTTTCAGCATGGAAAAACTCTTAGAAAATCCCTTTCCAATTTGTTGTGATGCCCAAGTGGGCCCTTGACCCATCCACCTACATCCATTTTTGTTTGGATTATCATATTTTTTATATTTACAAAGCCCCTTATGTTGTATTTGTAAAAGTGGAATTTGTTTAGATTATATGTGTTGAGATTTACTAACATTTTATTGTGCTCATATTTCCAGATTATCCAAGAGTACGAGCGAGCAATCATATTCAGACTCGGGCGAGTTCTGCCTGGAGCCCGAGGTCCAGGTAATGTACTTACTTTCTCATATGGAGCAGAGACCATGGACAGAAGTTCTCTACTTTGTTCTGTTTTGTGCCATCTTTCTGATGTCATCCCTATTGTAGTTTCACTTCCAGGTCCCACTGCGAGGAGTTTCTAGGCCGTCCTGTTTTTCTCTTAGATGTGAGTGCCTGTCTGGTGACACTGGATGGGGATATCTGTGTGGGTGACCAGCTCACCTCCACTTCTTTCTGCACTGGGAGCTGCCTGGTCCTTTCCCAGAGTGTTGTTCTTAACCTTATCAGAATATTTCAAACTCGTTATTCTGCACATGATCTGCAGATCATTAATTTTGTTCCATTCATTTATTGTCCTATGTGAGGAGTACCTCCTGATATCCAATCTACATTCTTCCTTCACTAACGTTACTTTGTGGCCTACATGGATGCTGTGAATGGTAACTTTAATGTCGTTTCTAGTTATTCTACTTAATAAATCCGACCCACCCATACATTCACTCTGTATTGGTGCCACTTACATTTATTTTTGATAAATAAGCTACTAATATAATTCTCAATCTTTGTGGCTATTTAGTTTATCCGTTCTTCGATAATCCGTTATTTCAGTAGTCCACATCTTTTGAGTGGAAACAATCTCAATACATCGTAAATTGCATCATTAATCCATTTTCCTGATTCTGTTTCTGCACACATTTCAGGGAACCAACTAGCGGGATAACACTGGTATGATTCATTTAACTGGTTTGTTTTAGATCACTCAAAACTTCAAACGTCAGATGCACCAAATTAGACAATTAACGGTCTTGGTGATTGCTGTAACATCACAGCTACATTGTTTGTTCTTTGTTTATGGTCCTGTCAGTTTCTGGTAAAAGTAAAGTAATAAAACAATATAAATTCATGATACGTTAGACACATATTACAAGTAGCTACAACATGGGTGAAAGTGGGGTGTTTTATTTTTTATCCTGACTGTTTGACTCCTAAGGCCAGTATTCTACACTTGTAAGATAAGATAAGGCTAATCCTCATGATTTGTTAATCCAGCCATCGTTGGGAACCAAACTATGCTGATAAATGAGGCATGACTGTATATATATATATATATATATATATATATATATATATATATATATATATATATATATATATATATGTGTTATATGTTTCTGTTTCTTGCAGGTTTGTTCTTCATCATTCCGTGCATCGACAACTTTGTAAAGACCGACCTTCGTACAGTGTCGTTTGACGTGCCACCACAGGAGGTAAACATACCAATAACAACTGCATCGAGTCTAAAGAATTATATCAATTGTGTGGATGTGTAAAATGGTTTATTTCAGGTCTCAGTGTTCTACAAGTAGCTACGGCTTTTTCTTCAGAGTAACCTGTGCTTGACACAAGTGTACATATTGAATGGTCAATACTTGGGGATTTTTTATATTGAGGTCTAATAATTAGATTATTGTTTTTTTAGAGGTAGAGGGACAAATGAAACAGTCTGCATTGGATGATTGACGTGTATATATTGATGAGATGGTTAGGGTCAATGCCGGCACTTTTGAGAAGGATGATGAAATATAGACATTGTGATGCTTTTGTAGTGATTTCGTCTATGTGTGATTGCCACTTCAGAAAGAGTCACACCTAGTAGACGAGTGCTGTTAACTTGTTGGATTGTTCTACCATCGATGGTTAGTAGTGCGATGTCTGGAGTTGATTTCTTGAAGCATATTTGCAGTTCTTTCGTCTTGTCATAGTTCAGTGCCATTTTGTTACTCGCTGTCCATTGCCTGACTTCGTACGCTGCTATTTGGAGTGAGCTGTCAATTCTGGAGGATGAAGAAGCTTCCCATATTGTGAAACCATCGACATATTTTATATGTTCGTATATTGTTTGCAAATCATTAATATGGTGTAGGAAGTCAATTGGTCCAAATATTGTTCCCTGTGGGACACCTGCATAGACAGTGGTGTGCTCCAATTTCACACTCCCGATCTTTACCCGCTGTTTGCATCAGCACAGGAAAGATGTCAACCATTTGATGACAAAATTCAGAAGTCCAAGTGATGCACATTTCGTCATTCGACTCGGTCAAGTGCTTTGCTGAAATCGACGAGAAGTATTCAGGGGCCTGAACCACGGATTTCCTCTTGTGTACAAGCTCAACCAGTGTGTGTACGGTTGATGTTCCATTGATTGACCCATATTGCTGAGGATCAACATGGTCTATGATAATGTCCGTTATCCATGTGCACATGAATTTCTCCAAGCACTTTGATAAAACTGGCATTTAAGCATACATTTAAAGGTAATTAATGACGTACGTGCATGAACCATTTATAAGAGTATAATTCTAAAACAGTATGCATCACTGCTTTACTCCAGCTATGGCCTGAAGACTCTTAACATTAATAATGTTGCATACATTTTTTTTATTTCAAGATCGGCTAATAATTTATGCACCATTTCTATGAAAGCTGTAGTGCGTGCTCTTCACATGTTGCCGTACTGACATGTAAATGTCACTGTGTTAGAAACAGCTCATCGTCCTGCAATCCTTTGATCTATGCTAAAACGGGTTTTCTTTAAAAAAAAATTGAAAAATAAAATATATGTCTGTCAAGAGATTATTAAGATGGAGCAAAATAACTGAAGTAAACTTGTTCCTTTTTGGGTGAAATTTAGGATTATCTTCTCCTGTGTTGTTGGGGAAGCCAGTCAGGTGTGGGCGAGGAAACCGTAGTTAATAAATGAGGGAATTACTCACATAAAGCCAATTATATTTACAAAGCAGTTTAGTGATGATACTGGTGGAGACTGATGCCAGTTTGCCGTAAGGCAATTGGTTAGCCAAATAAAGCCCATCATCTGTGCATCATTGCAGTTAAGTTTGCATCATTTGTAAGATCTTGATGCGTGTTTTCAACGTTTATGTGAAAATATGCAGAAATAATGACAATGGCTGATAGAGACTCCTATGTCTACTAAAATATTGTTTGTTTCCATGAAACATATTTGTACATCATAAAAATTTCAACAGATACATATGCTATTGACCAGACCTTTCCATTTGTTGTGTATTGGTGTGAATAACAATTCTCACATAAATTCAACCAATTAATTGAATGTGAAAAATGTTATCAAGTGACAAAATGACAAATTGGTGACATATTGTCATGTGTCACATTCCCCACAGTGTCGTTTTAATTTGCTTAATGCAAGAGTGCATTTTCTATGCTCATAAAAGAGATATTAATAGAGTCATTCCTATAGGAACACAGCCTGAAAACCTTCGGCATTTTGGCTAATCACGATATAGGCATTACCAGACATGTTGGCAAGCCGCCAACTAGCAAGTCAAGTAAAGTCTCAAGTCAAATCTCGGGTCATCTCTGTGAATTCCAAGTTAACTCCCAAGTCACCAGAGATCACCAGTCACCATTATTGTTGTAGTTTTTCTGAGGTAATTTTTAGTGGGAAATTTAGGCTGATACTTCCCCATCACAACATTAGCTGATACTGCCCCATCACACCATTAGCTGATACTGCCCCATCACACCATTAGCTGATACTGCCGCATCACAACATTAGCTGATACTGCCCCGTCACATACATGAATGCGTGCATGCATATATACATGCATGCATACATATATACATGCATACATGCATACTTTAATTGATATGAATGGTCTTTGATAACTGTTAATAAAAATAAATGTAATGCACACAATGGACATGGGTGCTTATATAAGCAACTACTGTTGTAATAAATTACAGATATATCAATCCATGTGTGGCACAAGATATTGTACACTAAATTGTGAATGTTTGCCTTGACAGATCTTAACCAGGGATTCAGTGACAGTGTCCGTAGACGCAGTCGTCTACTATCGCATCCAGAACCCGATGATGTCAGTTGTGAACATTGAGGATGTGTCAAACTCAACGCGTCTCCTCTCACAGACGACCCTGCGAAACTTCCTTGGGATGTGCACGCTCACAGAGATTCTCACTGACCGCGACCAGATCAGCCATCGCATGCAGGTGCGTGTATGCATGCTACTGGGCACTAGCGTGCACGCATGCTACTGGGCACTAGCGTGCACGCATGCTACTGGGGTTATTATTCGGCTGACCTATGATAGGTGTTGTTAATTAAAAGGTGTTGATTACTATTGTGTTGTTCTTCCTCGTGGTTCCCTATAAAGGTGGGAGGCCGACTATTTCTTGTCCTGCTACACTGCTTTGGTTCTTTGGTTGTTGTAATTTTCCACTGCTCCCTATTGGCAGGCTTTTCCCTACATTTTTCCTCCTCCTCTGCCTTTCTTACATTCCTCTTACTGCAGTCTTCCCATATTAATTGGTGTCTTCCCCTTTTCTGGTGGCCTGGCTGTTTCACAGCCTCTGCTCTCACTGACAGTCAGTCTCCATCGGCACTAAGTGACCTGCCTATGTATTGTGATTGCTGTGCAGTACAATTTCATAATTGTTCATTGTAACAATACTGGTATTATGGGAGCGGTGGTCTGTGGGGAGCGGTGGTCTGTGGGGAGCGGTGGTCTAATGGTTAGAGCACCCGCCTGTCGATCGAGAGGACGGTGGTTCGATTCCACCTCCGCCGTTTCGAAGCTTGGGCAATTTCGTTCACCCCACTTTGCCCGTGTCTTTCGGAAGAGACACTAAAAGCCGTTGGTCCAAACTCCTGCGTTAGCTCAAGATTGGGCTGTTTGGAATATAACTACTTGAGACTTGAGATTATATAGACATAAATAGTAGACATGTTGAGTATCGCTACTATCATAATGAGGTCTATACCTACATGTGGGTTGTTATTTATGTGTGTAGCCTGTATTCCATTTAATTGGTTTCATTTTATGCCCTGTAAACCTGCATACATAGTGCGCAAACACTATTTCTATGTAAATCTCCCTCAGATACATGGACATCTCTCATGTACAGACACTAGTGTAATGTGTTAGTGTAATTGATTACAGTTGTGATTGCAGAGGACGAAAGTATAAACTTGTATTGACATTATAAACGGCTGCAGTATGAATAAAGTGCTTGCAGTGAACAAATACATACATAGATTGTAATTGTAAATTTACTGCATGGACATGCAAGCATATGTTAGCAATTACCGTTGTAATAAATTACAGTAATTGAACATTATGATTATAACTATTTCTAAGTCTGTGTAAATGTCAGTAAAAATGTCAGATGTGAAGAATGCCCCAGCTCCGACAACACAGGGGTTGATGGCTTAGGTTTGAAAAGATTTGATCCACCATAAACTCTGCTACACTGACACATGCATGCAGGTCTTTCTCTACCTAAAAACACCAGCAGTGTTAGCACGATAGAAGTACTTTATATTGCATTGTTTTAATACAGTGACTACCTCTTTAGAATTAGCAGAGAGCTTTTAGCTGAACTAAAACTTTACCACGTGTATGCGTGCATGTATGTGTGCATGTATGCGTGCATGCGTGCATGTATGCGTGCATGTATGCGTGCATGTATGCGTGCATGTATGTGTGCATGTATGTGTGCATGTATGCGTGCATGCGTGCATGTATGTGTGCATGTATGCGTGCATGTATGTGTGCATGTATGCGTGCATGTATGTGTGCATGTATGCGTGCATGCGTGCATGTGATCTGATATGATAATGATGATTTGCTCTTTCCAGACAACCCTTGATGAAGGGACTGACCCATGGGGTGTGAAGGTTGAACGAGTTGAACTGTAAGTATCTGATGTCTTTGTTCTTACCTCTTAAATGTCACTGGGTGCAAATGATAAGTTAATGATAATAAATATTTACTGCGTACATCCATTCTATTAAAATGTGGAGTGACCCGAACCTTAGTAACCAGATTCTTTTCTTTAGATTATAATAATAAGTTTATTTTGATTTACAACCATAGACACTACACATCAGTACATAACAAGAAATACAACTAAATAATAGAGCATTAAATTGCATATGAATAAATGAATGAATAAATACATATAATTAGGTTCTCATATGTATATTACATGCCAAATAAAACCATATCATAGTCATATTTATGAATGCCTATTGCAGGAAGGATGTCCGTCTGCCAGTTCAGATGCAGAGGGCGATGGCTGCTGAGGCTGAAGCCACACGGGAAGCTCGGGCTAAGGTATGTAGCGATATATAATAAAAATATATTTTATTTTTAACAGATCCAAGTATGTTAGTGGCACTTCTTGGCATATTAAAAATTAATTACATGGTTTAAAATGGCTAAATAAAGAAATAAATAGATTAAATACTACTAATAATACCAGTTATTTAAAAATAAATATAGAACAATATAGCAATGTAATAATGATAAAATGATAATTCATATTTAATTAAATAAGTAACTGAATGAATAATAATAAATAATAATAATTGATATGTAATTAAATAAATAATTATGCATGCATAAATAATATATATATATATATATACATATACACATATACACATATATATATATATATATATATATATATATATATATATATATATATATATATATATATATTAAATAGTCAAATAGTTTTTAAATAGTTCAGAAAATATTCATTATTAAATTACAGTGAGTAGAACTAACTGTCCCTCTATTCTCTTCCTATCAACCTAAATCCAGCACCTCCCATCTTGGTATCATGGTATCCTCATTGCAATGATAAATGGCTGAGTATCTGTGATTATAGTCGTCTGGTATATGCTATTTACTAAGTGGATGCAAAAATGTGTGCATATTCAGAGAGCCTAGTTTGGACGTTCTGTCCCGTGCACAGCGTAAAACAGTCACTGCTTTGCGTGCTTGTTATATAATTCATGTGTAAATCGTTGGGTCTTTTAAAATATTTTTAAACATTTGTTGCTCCATGAAGTTGAGTGGCATAATGATTTGCCATGTTTAAAATATTTGGTGATAATGAAAAGTCACTTAGCCAAATATTGTAGTAAAAAGAGAAAAGATATCTCCAAGGATACTAATGCTATGGCGTGGTCCTAGCCCAGAGGTTAGGGATATTTATGTGCCTTACTCTAGTATTTTTTGGGGCTCTGAAGATAAAATAAACACATACACAATAATACAGAGAACTAGTTATTTACAGAGCCATGGGTTATATACTGCTTGCTGGAATTTATGTTCACTAACATTGCTACTGCAGGCCCGGCCTCAGACTTTTGAAAATGGGGGTTCGGGCAATTACAATCAGTCGGGGATTTCTGGGATGGTTTCTAAAAACTATTACAGATCAAAGACATTCTCTAAAAAATAACCCACGGGGACAGGCATATACTGGTTAGTACAAATTAATGCATGTATGATGGATGAAACCTAGTTATGCTACACAATTTTCACCTGTCAGCATGATCGGTTTCATCTGTCAGCACGATCCATTTTTGCCACGAACATGATCTATGTTTGCCTGCTCCTAATCCATGTACCACTGTTAGACAGCATGGTGGCTATTTCCATTCCTTGTGTGTGAGGCCACAGTTCACTAGTAGTAGAAGTCCTAATAATTAAATGGGGCCACATTCATACAGCTACTGACCTGAATTGTGCCCAGAAGGCTTGCATTTTGTACAGCTACCAACTTATTTTCAATAATTAATCAGATTAGTTACTTATGATTGGCCCGGACCTTGACCTCTGTTGACTGAGGTATGTTGCTGGCATTAGCTGGTCTGTTTGGCTGATCTGGGTCACTCAGTAGATATTATCACAGCCAGGACGGAACACTTATAGCCATTGTGCTAACTTTTTTTTCATTGAGTGAAAATCAGTGTAAATGTTACTATTTAAAATGGTTTATTTTCTATAAAACTGGATACAGTATGCTAAATCATTATGCATGTATATAAAAATATGCATGTATCTCTAGTAATTGCACAGCTTCCTTACTCAATGCAGGTAATCTCCAAATTGATTTACCTGCGGAGTCTGTCTTTGCTCATTTTATGACACATAATTGAACAAACAAAGAATAGATGCAACGAATGACCTTGACATTCAGTAAATAGCAATGCAGTTGTTTACCAAGGGGATTGGTCATAGATAAACCATGCATAATAAAGTATGTCAACTCTGAATGGCCATGGCGTGGAAATTGCCACGACAATGGAAATTTGGTGTGAGGTATTTTTTACCTGGTACATTAACGTTCCAGTGTGCATGTTGAATAATGACAACAGATGGAATAACACATAGTTCTGTGTCTTTTGAAGGAAAGCTTTGCCACTGGATATATTTCATAACTTATCATGGTGTTCTCATGACAACACATGCTTTTTCATCTGCTCGTAAATTGTTACAGGAAATGGACAAATTTATGTTTGGTCAAATTATGGTGGAATGGGATTTGATAGATAATCCTGGTTGTGGCCCAAAGAGGGGCAAGAGTTGCTTTCATTTGTTATCCGCTGGGATCTTCCATCCACTGGAGAAAACTAGATCTAGGTAGATAAATGTATATAAACATAAGGGGGCATCTCGTGCTTTTATTTGCCTCATACTACATTCAAAGAGCTGCTTTGAAGACCCCTCAATGGAGGTACTAAATCCCATATTGAATCTGATCATATAGATTATTTCTATGTGTAAATCAATTGGTCTCGATTTTTCTTTATTGATAATTTGGTGACAAGACAGGAGATAATATTATGTAATTATCTTACTGCTCTGTCCCCATTACAACCAGATGTCACTTTTTGTAGTCACTCGCAATGTCTAAGATGAGACATGCTTTCGTAATAAGAACACTGAGCAGTTTTGTTTTAGTGAAACACCGAGCAATATTATATCTCTTGAAGATTAGATTGATTTCATTGTGTCCATCCTAAATATAATTTAATCATTACGCAGTCAATTTCCCTTGTACTGTTACATTCGTTTCTGTATTTTTAGTTGATTTTATCAGTACTGGTATGTGTTGACATAAACTAGCATGATGGCGACGTCCTTCTGATCCACCATCCCCCGATGGACTAGATTAAAATATAATCTACAGTCATCACATAAAATAGGTGTTTGTGGAATGCCATAATCCTCTGGGCATTTGGGAATTAAGTTGGAAATATGTATCACTCAAATGGGTAAGAAACAACCATAATAATAAAAATTTTCAACCGTCAACATAATTAATATTCAACCTGCATATAAATTAGTTATATTATGTCATTTTATTTATTAATAGATACATTTTGTACATTAATGTGTCTTTATAGTAGGTCAGGTTACTCGAGTGCTCGTGGTTACATTTCAGTAACACATAAAGTACTTTCAGGCCATTTGTCGTGCAGCTATTCGTGGTTGCAATGTTTGAAATGCCAAATTTTCCCACCTGGGTGTGATTATGAAAAAGTGAGTGGGGGCTCACGTGCGACCGCTGTGTGTCATTTAACAATCTTCTACGGTCGATAGTGATAATTTCAATATTAACATTGTATCATCTGTTGTAAAATTATGCCTATGCCATTTTATATGTATTACTATATACATTCAGGCATATTATTTATTTATATGCAAATGTTCTTCTATTGCATTATATATAATGCTTTATGCACAGTTTTTATCAATATTCAAGTGTCAACATTCACGGTTGCCAGGAAAACTTTTAACCTAGAAACAAGTTTGTCAGTGAGTGGAAACAGCCGTGGTGGCACGGCATCATTTATACCTGGACGTTGAGTAAATGTGGCGCTTTTTAGCCTAGCCTAGCTGGGACACATCCCTCATGGCTAGGGCAAGCTGGGACACATCCCTCATGGCTAGGGCAACAGCTGCAGTTGGGAACAGGCTGACATACAACCCTGAGGCTGTAGTGAATGCTGTCCCACATACATACCTGTATGTGAAAGAACTTCAGACTCTGTTACATTACAGGGGTCAGACCACTGTAGAGAATTGCATTGGTGCCCATGATTATAAGAAAACATCACCATCAAAAATTCAGAAAATTATTCACAGCAACTGCCATCGTCTCATTGACATGCTCATCAAATTTTTTCAAAATCACATACCTCCAGCTTAAATGCCCCGACTTGTGATGCCCATAAATTTTGACAAAAATAGCCATGTGTTCATGTGCCCACGTGGCCCATAGCCGAAAAATTCCCATAAATCTCTCCGCCTGTTAAACTCTAAAAAAATGCATTATTTCACAGCCAATAACTTCTACAAACAAACCTGTGAATATGCCTGCTCAATTGCACTTATGTCACATCATATGAATTGTTTAAATTCATATATCACAATTTAATATGCCCTACATTCGTGTGAAACAATAAACAGGAAGGTCAACAGTGGTCTTACTCCTACAGGCAACTTATATACACCCTAGTTGGGTGTTATCAGGGGCCAACAAACTCCCAAGCCATCCTCCTATTACCAGAGGTCAACTCCTAGTGGAGACCTTAAAAACTAGTTGTTTTATAAATCACCCCCCCACTTTTTTGCATCAACAGATTTTTTTTATTTTTGAAAAATACTTGTCAAACATACATCAACTGCATATCTAACGCATGTGTTACTAGTGTCAGGAAAATTAAATATTGTGTTAATAAACAATTCATCAGTTGTTAGATCAACAGCACTTTATTGATCCAATACCGATATTCATGTATGCTTTTGACACACTTCTAGCTGAAAATGTTACTGGTTAATGCAGCTATAATTGGGACATAATTCATTCATATTTATTAATACCAACTTTATACCACATTCTGTGTCCATTTTCATGCGTGGTCGATATCGTTGCCTTCTGAAGCAGTTTTTCAACCAATTCAATGTTTGTCCACCAGGTGATCGCTGCTGAGGGTGAACAGAATGCATCTCGTGCCCTCAAGGAGGCTGCTGATGTCATCAGTGCCTCTCCGGCCGCCCTTCAACTTCGTTATCTGCAGACATTGACCCAGATCTCAGCCGAGAAGAACTCCACAATTCTCTTCCCGTTGCCGATTGACCTACTGAGTACATTCAGCAAGAAGTAGTGCGCACAGGAAGTTATATCGACAAGTGATGTCCACAGGAAGTTATATCGACAAGTGATGTCCACAGGAAGTAGCATGGACAGGAAGTGATGTCCACAGGAAGTAGCATGGACAGGAAGTGATGTCCACAGGAAGTAGCATGGACAGGAAGTGATGTCCACAGGAAGTAGCATGGACAGGAAGTGATGTCGATCCGATTGAACCAACAAACCAAAAACACTACAGTTTGTCTTTTGTTCCAAGTTATGCGGGCCTTTCTTTGTTGTTTGAAAAATGTTGTGTTCACAATGTGGTATCACTACCATATGTTAAATAATTCTGCTTCTTGTATCAAAAGATAAAAAGGTTTTTCTAATGTCAGATTATGCAAACATGTAAAGCAAATACAATTTTTTTTTTTGCTTCTGTGAATACTCTAAAGGTAGACAACTTCATGAATTTGAAAGTTGTGAAAAAGCACTGAATATTGTAACCTATTGCAATAGTAGCGTACAGTTGTACATAGTGCTAAAGTGTATATTTGACAGATTCGAGACTAATGTAATTTCTCACTAGACAAAACATAGTTGTTTCACTGCAAAATTTTTTCAAGTAAATATTATAACATTTATTCAGCATTCTTTTGGATTTTTTCTTCAGTCCGTCAGTATATAGCCATATGTAACTTGAGTATTGTATTATCCTGGTTGAAGGGTTCAGACCTTCCAAGTTTCCTGGTATGGTGGGAAAACTCATGATAATTTTTTTAATATTCTCCCGACTTCCCAGTTTCAAGTAAAAAGCTCTCACTTTTGTCATATTTGTTTTTATGATTTTTCTTTGTTCATTTCATTTACAACTGTGCAATATAATTAATAAAGCCAAAAACCTAAAATCATTTCACTTGTAAGTGTAAAAGTTTCGTGGGTGGCTGGATGTAAAAACAGATCAGAGCTCTTGCATCAGTTTTGTAATATACATATGGTAGGTGACACCACCAACTAACAAAACACATTAAACTTCCTTGAAAAAAATTTAAGGTCCCATAATGACATGGGGGGATCTATTTGTTTGTGGCAACTTGGAAGGTTTGATGGTGGACAGTTATGAGTTGCCTCCAGGAGTTAAAAGGGAAACAAAATCTGCTCAGGAATGTATTGTTTTGAATAGAAAGAGCAGATAATTTTCATTACCAGTTTATGATACCACAAGGGTCATTCTTTACTGATGAAAGCCATTGCATCAGGCATAGCAATGAATGTATGAATACAAACAAACTATGCATGCGGAGGTAGCGGGTTGCACAGGTATTGATGTGATAATTAAATGTTGTCAACTTCATCTCGTTGGATAATGCGTGTGTCATGTTGCTATCTTGTAACAGTGTTTACAAAAATATTTTAAAATGTGCTTACTTGAAAAGCAGCCCCATATATTGAAAAATGCATTTACCAAATGATTACATGCATTACATTGTAAAAACAATGGTTAAGTTTGTTAATACATACTATTTATGAATAGAAGAATTTTTTTTTATATTTGTGTTAACAGATTTGCATGATGGGATTTGACGATCAACTTTTATGAAATGGTACTGAATAAACATTTAAGAGGCATTTCTTTTTAACATATCATTCAATAAACATGTTTCAAGGGAATTTTTCTGTGGCAAAATGTTGCAAACGAAAATGTAAAAATATATGTAGCACCTTAATGTGTTTGTTGTAATAAGGATTACATAATTTATAACACTAACAAGTCGGTCCATATATCATCACACGGATGTGGTTATGGCATCCAAATTTAATGTGAACAATATTTCATGATCTCTGTGCAACAACACAGAGCCTCTAGGCCATAAGTCGTATTGATTGTATTAATAGACTCTGGGCATAATGGGTATGATTTGGGACTGTTGTTGGGCCCAGGGACTGCAGGAGTAAGTGGGTATTACAGTCTAGGGGTTTGGCAGATTATATTATTGTCCCTGTGTTGGTGTCAGTTATGATTGATTCCCTCTGTGGAAGCAGTAGTCTCTGTTTCTCTCATCCCATCATCATAATCCATGTGCACTCTCAACACTTCTGTGTTTTATCATATGGTTGGTGCATGTGCACTCTGACTGAACTCAGCACAAGAGTTACATTATTTATCATATGGTTGGTGCATGTGCACTATGACTGAAGTCAGCACAGAGTTACAGTATTCAACATATGGTTGGTGCATGTGCACTCTAAACACTTCTGTGTTTTATCATATGGTTGGTGCATGTGCACTCTGACTGAAGTCAGCACATAATTACAGTATTTATCATGTGGTTGGTGCATGTGCACTCTAAACACTTCTGTGTTTTACGTGTGGCTGTTGTTTGTTTATCTATCAATATTATATATGTTATCTGTTGGAAAGATTAACCTTATCAATATTGTATACTTTATTTATCAGAAAGATTAACCTAGGATATAGGTCAGCTGCCAGAATAACCAACACACTCATGCACGCATGCACACATTCACATATGCACGCACGCGCACGCATGCATGCACACACACATTGTCATATTATTGTGATACAGGTGTGTACATATAATCACATACCATAGCATAACATAATAGTTTTTGTAACCAAGAATACTCTATTTTCAATGCATTGCTTTGCATAAGAAAGAATACACATATACAAGTTACCAATGTGATTGATGCATAAATTAAATAAACTTATTTTTGAAAGGATAATTACTGACATAGTTTTTGCTAATTTTAATTTGTTAATTTTAATTGGATATCATTAATCAAGACTTGCTTAAAATAAATTTCCACCAAATTAAGTGAAGTATTGTCAAAATGAAGTTACATGATTTTTTTGTTGGAAACGTGTATTCATATTATTGGAAACTATATTATCCATGAGCTTCAGTTGAAAACACTAACTAATGTCTACTAATGCTGTTTTGTGTGATTGACTTGCTGTGCTATAATAAATACTTGTGGTACTAAATATTTGCCATTTGTTTAGATGTGAAACTATTTCCTATATTTTTGTACAGTTTTTCACAGATTTGTGTGTCACATTGTGTTGCAGAGCCTTAATGATAAATATGTCTCATTGTTACAGGAGTGTGTGTGTATGTGTGTGCGTGCGTGCGTGCGTGCGTGCGTGCGTGCGTGCGTGCGTGCGTGCGTGCGTGTTTTTATATGATGTGACCTATCCAGGTGGCAGCACCAGTTGCATGCCAATTTCATCATCATACCCTGCCAAAACACATCGCCAATGCATTATGTACACTTGTGATGAAGGTTTGCAACCCCACATGATCAACATTGAACCATATAAAAATACAGCACAAAATTGCAGGAAATGCAAGTGCATGTTCAAATGAAGACCATGTGTGAAAACTAAGTGACAGAACAGATAATGTGTGAAAACTAAGTGACATAACAGACCATGTGTGAAAACTAAGTGGCAGAACAGACCATGTGTGAAAACTAAGTGACATAACAGACCATGTGTGAAAACTAAGTGACATAACAGACCATGTGTGAAAACTAAGTGGCAGAACAGACCATGTGTGAAAACTGAGTGACAGAACAGACCATGTGTGTAAACTAAGTGACAGAACAGACCATGTGTGTAAACTAAGTGACAGAACAGACCATGTGTGTAAACTGAGTGACAGAACAGACCACATGTGTAAACTAAGTGACAGAACAGACCATGTGTGAAAACTAAGTGACAGAACAGACCATGTGTGAAAACTAAGTGACAGAACAGAAGCGTGACGAATGGTGTGTCTAAAACCATGCATCTTTTGACAGCTATAACTAAAAGTTAGCTAACTCTTGTGATCTGTGTAGTGCAGCTCTTAGCAAAACTTTCTATGGGATCTTTGTGGAGACATTTCTATAGAATTAAGAAAAATAGTCTAGAAATGTTTATAGTATATTTAATAGAATATTTATAGATTATTCTATATGGTTTTTGAGGAGGCATTTCTATAGAATTAAGAAAATATTCTATGGAATTTATAGTATTCTGTAATTTTCTATACAGTATTTTACTATGGTCTGTAGAACGTTACTAGTCTATAGAAATCTATACAAATACGTGTATGTAGATAATTTAAGAAGACAAACAAATTCTATAGAATATAATGTAGTATTCTTTTATTTTCTATACACAATTATTCTATAGTCTCTAGATTTTTATAGAATTCTATAGACTTGTTTGCTAAGGGAGAAATAATGAACCAGTCCCATTGACACACGAATTGGTACACTTGCATGGTGAAGGAAGATAAGAAATGCATCAGGATTACTAGATAAGGGAATACATGAGTACAGTGATGTAAATGAGTACAGTGATGTAATTATATTAACTCAAGTCTAGTTCCTGGGACTGTATCTCTCCTGACATGCACCCTGGCAGTGACCACTCTGACAGTAACCACCCTGGCAGTGACCGTGCACCCATGCAGTGACCACTCTGGCAGTGACCACTCTGGCAGTGACCACCCTGGCAGTGACCATGCACCCTGGCAGTGACCACCCTGGCAGTGACCACTCTGGCAGTGACCACCCTGGCAGTGACCATGCACCCTGGCAGTGACCATGCACCCTGGCAGTGACCACCCTGGCAGTGACCATACACCCTGGCAGCGACCACCCTGGCAGTGACCATGCACCCTGGCAGTGACCACCCTGGCAGTGACCATGCACCCTGGCAGTGACCACCCTTGCAGTGACCATGTACCCTGGCAGTGACCACCCTGGCAGTGACCACCCTGGCAGTGACCATGCACCCTGGCAGTGACCATGCACCCTGGCAGTGACCATGCACCCTGGCAGTGACCATGCACCTTGGCAGTGACCATGCACCCTGGCAGTGACCACCCTGAGAGTGACCATGCACCCTGGCAGTGACCACCCTGAGAGTGACCATGCACCCTGGCAGTGACCACACTGGCAGTGACCACCCTGGCAGTGACCATGTACCCTGGCAGTGACCACCCTGGCGGTGACCATGCACCCTGGCAGTGACCATGCATCCTGGCAGTGACCACCCTGGAAGTGACCACCCTGGCAGTGACCACCCTGAGAGTGACCAACTTGGCAGTGACCACCCTGAGAGTGACCATGCACTCTGACAGTGACCACCCTGAGAGTGACCAACCTGGCAGTGACCACCCTGACAGTGACCATGCACCCTGGCAGTGACCACCCTGGCAGTGACTATGCACCCTGGCAGTGACCACCCTGACAGTGACCACCCTGGCAGTAACTACCCTGACAGTGACCACCCTGGCAGTGACCACCCTAGCAGTGACCATCCTGGCAGTGACCATGCACCCTGGCAGTGACAACCCTGGCAGTGACCACCCTGGCAGTGACCACCCTAGCAGTGACCACCCTGGCAGTGACCATGCACCCTGGCAGTGACCACCCTGGCAGTGACCACCCTGGCAGTGACCACCTGGCAGTGACCATGCACCCTGGCAGTGACCGCCCTGGCAGTGACCATGCACCCTGAGAGTGACAACCCTGGCAGTGACCACCCTGGCAGTGACCATGCACCCTGGCAGTGACCACCCTGGCATTGACCATGCACCCTGGTAGTGACCACCCTGGCAGTGACCACCCTGACAGTGACCATGCACCCTGAGAGTGACCACCCTGGCAGTGACCACCCTGGCAGTGACCACCCTGACAGTGACCATGTACCCTGAGAGTGACCACCCTGACAGTGACCATGTACCCTGAGAGTGACCACCCTGGCAGTGACCATGCACCCTGAGAGTAACCACCCTGACAGTGACCATGTACCCTGAGAGTGACCACCCTGGCAGTGACCATGCACCCTGAGAGTAACCACCCTGACAGTGACCATGCACCCCGAGAGTGAGCACCCTGGCAGTGACCACCCTGGCAGTGACCACCCTGGCAGTGACCATGCACCCTGAGAGTGACCACCCTGGCAGTGATCATGCACCCTGAGAGTGACCACCCTGACAGTGACCATGCACCCTGAGAGTGACCACCCTGGCAGTGACCACCTTGGCAGTGACCATGCACACTGAGAGTGACCACCCTGGCAGTGACCACCCTGGCAGTGACCATCCTGGCAGTGACCACCCTGGCAGTGACCACCCTGACAGTGTCCAACCTGGCAGTGACCATGCACCCTGGCTGTGACCACCCTGACAGTGACCATGCACCTTGGCAGTGACCAACCTGGCAGTGACCATGCACCCTGGCAGTGACCATCCTGGCAGTGACCACCCTGGCAGTGAACAACCTGGCAGTGACCATGCACCCTGGCAGTGACCACCCTGGCAGTGACCAACCTGGCAGTGATCACCCTGGCAGTGACCACCCTGGCTGTGACCATGCACCCTGACAGTGACCACCCTGGCAGTGAACATCCTGGGAGTGACCATGCACCCCGAGAGTGAGCTCCCTGGCAGTGACCACCCTGGCAGTGACCACCCTGGCAGTGACCATGCACCCTGAGAGTGACCACCCTGGCAGTGACCATGCACCCTGAGAGTGACCACCCTGGCAGTGACCATGCACCCTGGCAGTGACCACCCTGGCAGTGACCACCCTGGCAGTGACCATGCACCCTGAGAGTGACCACCCTGGCAGTGACCATGCACCCTGAGAGTGACCACCCTGGCATTGACCACCCTGGCAGTGACCAACCTGGCAGTGACCATGCACCCTGGCAGTGACCACCCTGGCAGTAACCAACCTGGCAGTGACCACCCTGGCAGTAACCACCCTGGCAATGACCATGCACCCTGGCAGTGACCCCCCTAACAGTGACCATGCACCCTGGCAGTGACCACCCTGGCTGTGACCACTCTGGCAGTGAACACCCTGGCAGTGACCATGCACCCTGGCTGTGACCCAGCTGCCAGTGACCATGCACCCTGGCAGTGACCACCCTGGCAGTGACCATTCACCCTGACAGTAACCACCCTGGCAGTGACCATGCACCCTGGCAGTGACCACCCTGACAGTGACCATGCACCCTGGCAGTGACCACCCTGGTAGTGACCATGCACCCTGGCAGTGGCCACCCTGGCAGTGACAAACATGGCAGTGACCACCCTGGCAGTGACCAACCTGGCAGTGACCACCCTGGCAGTAACCACCCTTGCAGTGACCATGCACCCTGGCAGTGACCACCCTGGCAGTGACCATGCACCCCGAGAGTGAGCACCCTGGCAGTGAGCACCCTGGCAGTGACCATGCACCCTGAGAGTGACCACCCTGGCAGTGACCATGCACCCTGAGAGTGACCACCCTGGCAGTGACCATGCACCCTGAAAGTGACCACCCTGGCAGTGACCATGCACCTTGGCAGTGACCACCCTGACAGTGACCATGCACCCTGAAAGTGACCACCCTGACAGTGACCATGCATGCTGAGAGTGACCACCCTGGCAGTGACCATGCACCCTGGCAGTGACCACCCTGGCAGTGACCATGCACCCTGGTAGTGACCATGCACTGTGGCAGTGATCACCCTGGCAGTGACCATGCACCCTGGCAGTGACCATGCACCCTGGCAGTGTCCACCCTGGCAGTGACCATGCACCCTGGCAGTGACCACCCTGGCAGTGACCATGCACCCTGGCAGTGACCACCCTGGCAGTGACCATGCACCCTGGCAGTGAGTTCCCTGGCAGTGACCATGC
This sequence comes from Lamellibrachia columna, assembly GCA_963662155.1. NCBI lineage: Eukaryota > Metazoa > Annelida > Polychaeta > Sabellida > Siboglinidae > Lamellibrachia > Lamellibrachia columna. The sequence goes on from OY759262.1 coordinate 7,431,384, forward strand.
ACCCTGGTAGTGACCATGCACTGTGGCAGTGATCACCCTGGCAGTGACCATGCACCCTGGCAGTGACCATGCACCCTGGCAGTGACCACCCTGGCAGTGACCATGCACCCTGGCAGTGACCACCCTGGCAGTGACCATGCACCCTGACAGTGACCACCCTGGCAGTGACCACTCTGGCAGTGAACACCCTGGCAGTGACCATGCACCCTGGCAATGAGCACCCTGGCAGTGACCATGCACCCTGGCAGTGACCATGCACTCTTGCAGTGACCACCCTGGCAGTGACTATGCACCCTGGCAGTGACCACCCTGGCAGTGACCATGCACCCTGGCAGTGACCACCCTGGCAGTGACCATGCACCCTGGCAGTGACCACCCTGGCAGTGACCATGCCCTCTGGCAGTGACCACCCTGGCAGTGACTATGCACCCTGGCAATGACCACCCTGGCAGTGACCATGCACCCTGGCAGTGAGCATCCTGGCAGTGACCATGCACCCTGGCAGTGACCACCCTGGCAGTGACCACCCTGGCAGTGACCACCCTGGCAGTGACCATGCACCCTGGCAGTGACCATGCACCCTGGCAGTGACCACCCTGGCAGTGACCACCCTGGCAGTGACCATGCACCCTGGCAGTGACCACCCTGGCAGTGACCATGCACCCTGGCAGTGACCACCCTGGCAGTGACCATGCACCCTGGCAGTGACCACCCTGGCAGTGACCACCCTGACAGTGACCACCCTGGCAGTGACCATGCACCCTGGCAGTGACCATGCACCCTGACAGTGACTACCCTGGCAGTGACCATGCTCCCTGGCAGTGACCACCCTGGCAGTGACCATGCACCCTGGCAGTGACCATGCACCCTGGCAGTGAGCATCCTGGCAGTGACCATGCACCCTGGCAGTGACCACCCTGACAGTGACCACCCTGGCAGTGACCATGCACCCTGGCAGTGACCATGCACCCTGGCAGTGACCATGCACCCTGGCAGTGACCACCCTGGCAGAGCCATACAGTTCTGGAAAAGACTGATTAGTTGAATGAGATCTCATAAGACCAATGATATTCTAGTAACCACAACGTATACACAGACTAGTCAGTTAGAGAATGTGGAAAGTGCTGGAAAGGACGAATAAGAAAAACAGAGCAATTTTATGTGAATCTTTTAGTTCTAAGTAAGAATTAAATATCAGTGACATGACATTAGATGTCAATAATATGACGGTGTTGTTATGCGCCTACTCTGATCAATATATCAAACGATTATATATAAAATAACAGCCCAGCTTATTGGGATCAATGCACGATGAATGTGCATGTCTATCCACTTAGTTGCATGCAGATTTTAAAGTTGAAATGTTGATTTCATTGGCACAGTTATTACTGATTCTAAGACCAACCAGTGATTTGGCCCATTAAGCCAAGGTTATAGGTCTATAATATGGGGATGTCCATGAGTACGTGTGTATATGTGCGTGAACGTGTGTATATGTGCAAGTACCATATGTATGTACATATTTTCTTTGAACATGTGTGACATTGCTAAAATGCTCTACCTCACTTTTACTTTTGAATTATCTATTATGTTCTATGTGCAAAAAAGTACCACAGACATGACAGTGATACGTCTGCCAAAACATCTTTCAGCAAGAGATTTGTGCAGCCAATATAATTTCATTATCATAGCGCATACATCAACTTGTGTACAAGATGTCTCTTCTCACTGAAACTAGATCTGTTTTTCAAATCACTATGGTGAATTCTACACGTCTGCAATATTTATGAGGCACCGGTGACCTCGTCCAATTAGCTGGTGAAGTTTCAAGTTCTTTCCTCCAAATACCTTGTTGATGTGTCATTATTGCCAATGTTTGCATCGATGGGGTTACTGTAGAACAGCTTCAAGCAATCCGACAGGCGATTCTAAGAATGAGAAACACATTTAGAAAGAGCCTAGTTAAGAAACTGAGTGACAGGAACTAAATGTTATCATCAGTTCTGGTTTATAGAGAAAAGATTTTGCCAACACTGTGAATGATGATTCTAAGAATGGTACAGTATGAGAAAAAAGCCTTACTCAGAAGAGGAATGATGGAAAATAACTTGTTTTTGAGAAGAACAATTTGCCAACATTCAATAGCAAAGCAAGAAGACAGCAGGCACAGAAGGTAGAGGAACAACAAGGATGTGTGAAGATATTCCCAAGGGTGTCAGTGAAGGATGCCAAGATGGCGGCTGTGGAAAAGTATGCTAATAAAATAATAATAATTGAGACATCGAACACAGCAGACAACATTGGACTGGAAACAATGGAAGGCAATTGTTGACTTTATCCCTGCCTGCAGCTTGTTAATGAAATGGTTTAAAATATCAAACTTAAATAAAAATACCAGGTGTCAGACTGAGAGATTTGTATTGGGAGTGTCAAATGGAACCTACGAGATTGGACATGAACTGGATATCTGCAGTAAGAGAGGTTCCATCACACAGCATACAGGCTGGCTGAGTCGATGTTGTGTGTGTATTCTACTTGGCACTGGGTAAATCTGTCTAATTAAGGAGGTGACACCTGTGACCTCTGTCTCTCAGGTCCAATCTCGTGTGCCATGTGATAATTAACGGGTGTCATGACAGACTATTGATGTGACAACTTGGTGACATACATTCTCCAATGACACATCACACATATTGATTAGCTGATAAACACTCATTAATGGGCCACATTGTTGAGTAGATGCCAGGTTCCTGTTAAGTAGGTTCCAGGTTCATGTTAAGTTGGTACCAAGGTACATGTTAAGTGGGTTCCAGGTTCATGTTAAGTAGGTGCCAGGCACATGTTAAGTGGGTTCCAGGTTCATGTATGTGCTTACTTACCCTCACAAGTATCTAATGTCAAAATAACCCTATTGTTGTTCCAACTCGTCTGACTGCCTCTGACTGTGTCCATTGCAACTTTAAGTAAACACAATTCTTCTGTTTTTTACTTCTTCTATGATGTGGACGTTGAATCCGGGTATTTGTCAGTTGTAAATATACAAACAAACAGAGATATCAACAGGTATGCTGCTGATAGCCCACTTGTGCTGCCTTATTATAGGAAATATCTTGTGGTTTAAGGGAACACCTCCGGCACTGAAGTAAGGTTCACCAAATGTTCTGTTCTGTTCAGCTAATTTCTTTCCACAGCTGGAGGAAAGCCTCGTTACTAATCTTCCTGGCTTGTGTGTCTTTGGCCAGTTGTTTCTTCTATTTTGCCTTCTTCTTTTCCTTACATGTGATACTGATGTCCACTGCTGTCTAGTCTGTTATTCTGTTGGTCCATCTGTTATTCTGTTGGTCCATCTGTTATTCTGTTGGTCCATCTGTTGTTGTCTTCTAGCGAGGTGCCCTGACAATGTCCACAAAGAAATGAAGCAAGAAGACATGACTTAGAGAAGCTCCTTCCAGCTTTCAGCATAGTATTTCTTATAAACGGAAAAATTCAAAATAACCAACAAATAACATACATTTTAATGCATGATAAATGAAAGTTTAGAAGAAAATTCAGATTGCTATTTGTCTAAATGCCTGTGAAGTTTCTGAAATAGGAAGGCTGAAGATTTTTTACTCTACAAAAAATGGCGCCCCTTGGACCAACGAAGGCAATATTTTTTTTAATGCCATGTTCATGTATTGCTGCCCCGCCCCGACTGTTACCCCTTTCCACTTCTTCCTATTGGCAGCCTTCTCCCTCTTGTCGTCCTCCTCTGCCTTTCTCACACCCTTCCTTAGTCTTCCAATTTTAGTTGCAGTCTGTGACCAATGATAATTGAATTGCTCTCCGACATGTCCATTTAAGACCAACTGACCACACACAAGACAGGTGTGGCTGCTGCACCTACGGCAATCACAGGTGACTTGATGATATCCAAAACGAACTGCGAGATTCACTTCACAACAGGCATTGTGTGTTCAAGAGATAGCACGTTACTTTAATGATGGTCAGGCTTTGTGCACATCAGATGACCTACAGCTAGACAGGCAATCACCCCAAGGGTGTTATGACATAATGACTTCCATTAGTAATGATCAACATGTTATTGGTTGGGGTGTCATCTACCATTAGTAATGGATAACTCTGGGAACATTGACCACATCTAGGTCTTGGTCTCAACACACGGACAGACGGACATACGGACGGACATCCTCTGACTGACAGCCACACAGACTGACAGGCAAATTGCCTGTGTGAATGGCCTTAAAAACAACTTGCATATATATACATAGTACAGTGTATATACAGACAGACCATCTGTCCGACTGACAGACAAACAGGTAAACTGCAATATCTAGGCCAGCCTTCTGATTAACCATCACAACTGAGCCACACCCATCATGGACCTTGAAGCAACTTGCCAGATGCCCAGTGATTGTCACAGCCTACATAATCCACCGTGTATGTGCCATCGTCGCCAGCCGGTCATCTTGGAGCTCCCAAAAACAATAATTGATTTCTAAATAAATTAAAACGAAATGATAGTCACATCATTTAAATATGAATCAAACACCGTTCTGGGCAATTTAAAGGTTGCTCCTCAATTCAACTCTTGTTTCAGATCATTTGTACAAAATTGTTATTAAGTGAAATCATCGGACAAAGCATTACATTTTTTTTGGTGTCCAGTTAAAATTCAGCAAAAGGGCATAAAATTATATATATATATATAATTTATTATGCCCTTTTATATATATATATATTATAACATATAATAACATATATTATAACAAGGCTATTCACTCTTTCGCAAGTTACCCAAGTAAATTATTTTGATGATTTTATGTTTTTGTATTAAACCGACTGCACATATTGTTTAAACTATTGACACATTACAAATATGAACATCAACAAACTTGATTCGTGATGGGCTAAATCAGTTGAGGAAGAAGTTTTAACTGTTGTTCACATCAACAGACTGACTTTCAAGCACAAACTGTGTGAACATCAAGCTGGCAAGTCTACCTGGCTACAGACAGAGATAAATCTGTGAACAAATTGTTTTCACGCAGTAATTACAGTGTGGCTGAATGCTTCCCAGAGAAGTCACGTTGGAGTTGGAATGAACAGGTCTGTCAGCGGATGACGTGTAAAGGTCTTTGAGCTGTCCCATGGACTGGATACCGTGCTATATAAGAATGCACCTTTTATATGTTGTCGTTGTATATAGGAAAGCTATTTCGGCAAAATAAATATCCTGTTTGACCAAATTCACAAACGCGTACACAGTTTCATGGTAAAACATTAATTCAATAAATTTATTCGGTTGCAGTGGCATCAGAAACAGTGATTAAAATAACAGAACTCCAACATGCCACATGTAACCCTAATTATACATGAACCTGACTAGATTCACGCGGTACTGTTTGGTTCACATGTGAGACAGATTCTTGGATTACAATTATCACAGAACACGTCTCAACTTACAGTCATCACGCAATCACTCATAACTTATTTTTGTCATAAAATATTGCTCGGCAACATCAGGAATCGACTGGAGAGTTATGAAATGCGGGTATGTACATATTAACTACAAAAAAGTCAGTGAATATTTTTCAGATTATACATTAAAAACTGGTCATTGAAGTGACAATGCAGGGTATTAAAGAAGGTCTTAAGGTTGACAAACGTGGAACATACAGCTGTATAAGAAGTATCCAATTGTATTTAACATTTAAGCTTTTAGTGACAGTCGAAGTTACACAGTAGACAAAATAAAACTATGGAAAAGTACGGATATATATACATAAAATTATTTTTGAATTGAGGTGGCCGATTACCCTGAAATAAAAGTAATTAAACTTTAAATCCCTAAGGTTGTTTGAAATCCATTAGACCCAACATCTCTATAAAAGGCAAAAAAAGTTGGTGGTTCCCGTGATTTGTTTTAATATCTAACATAGTAACAGCTGTCAGCAGCAAGAATAAAAACCCATATTTGAGCACAATCAGTAATGGCATCAAAGTAAAAGTTGGCCAAAATGTTAATTTATTATTCATTTCTACACACAACGAAAAAAATTTGCCGCCTTTGAGGTTTTGTTATCTTGAAATAACACTCCGATGTTATCCCGCCTATCCACGAGAGGTGCCACATGTATCACATTTAATTAATATATAATGGTTCATGTTAACATTCTTTTACCAATAAATGTATAATTTGTATTTACTGTTGGCATTATGGATGTAGTTTCAATCGACAATAACTTCTGTGTTGATTTAATAATTGTTGTAACAACGATGCGCAGACCGATGCGCAGACAGCTTGACTGATGGTATTCAGCCACCTTAAACAATTTTGTTGACTTAAAAGGCTAAAATAATGAAACTGATGTATGAACTATAGTTGTGTTTGGAATTTCCCCCAAATTTCAATGTGGCTTACATCTATTTTTGAAACTTGCAAGAAAAAAATCTCATCATAGATCTCAATTATTTTTTTTAATAATTAAAATTTATGGTGTGATTTTTGTCTCGCAAGTTTGACAGCACTTAATATTCAGATGTCCAATTTACCTGTGTGACCAGTGATGTTTTGTCTAGTGTCAAATTTGCTGTTTCCTGACCACACCCTACATGTATACTGGATAATGGTGTGATTAACTGTATTGTTCCCTTCTGCAGCAAACAAACAAATGTATAACTTTGAACACTTTATGCACGGCTTGTTTGCCTGGCTGGTCCATGTGACAAGGGGTCAGAATGTCGTATAACAAAGTGCGGTATCTACAGAGTAATGGGCAGATGCTTGCTTTCAGTCGATGTATGAAACCGATGCGTTACTATTTACATGTGCAATCAAATTTCACCTATTCGAGATGGAAACATGTGCCTGGTCAGTTAGCTTAAGGGACCATTGCAAACTCTATATTCTTTTGTAGCCTTTGTGAGATACTTTCTCACAAATCTCAGGAAGATGGAAGATTTATATACACCCTAATTTCAGTGCGGGTCATACCTAAGATTAATAATAAAAATTCCACTTTGAGTCACATTCACAATAGTTTTCCACTAAAATAATTTTGGCTGAAGTCTCTCCCGAAACAAAATTTGTTACACCAGACATTCTAATTAGCACTCACTATTTTGCACACGCCCTCTGAAAATGCACTTTTATCCCAAAGCAATTCATGGGCGAAAAATCCTGTTTTCTGTACAAGTTCACATTGAGGGAAAGTCCTTTAAAATACAATAGATGGCGCCTCCAGAACTGCTTGCTCCACCACCTGCTATGAACAAGGCGTGATGATGTCATCGCGTTGAAAAGTATATAGACAATTAATTATTTAACAGAACTGGCCAAACATTTCAATTTAGCCATTTTTTTATGTCACGGGTAAAACGATAGGGTCACTTACATGAATAAACCAAACAATTAAAAAAGCTGTAAAGCGGACTACATATGAGAACCAGATGACTTGGCTATAGTTTTGTATCCAAAGGAAACATACAGAATTCTGTATTCTGCATCAATGTCAACTACAGTGTACGCGGAACCATGTACATAATTTCTCAGCAGACGTGACAGCAGACGTGAACACCCTATTTACATGCACTTTTATGAATGCACACACACTCGCCCAAATACGAACTACTGGGCAATCTTTCACTCATGTGGAACATAAGGCAACCGTTTCGTGGTTCTCATGATCTGATTAGTCAGCGCAGTCTCGTATATACATAATGCATGGTTGTGCGAATTCGCAAAGCCACACACAGTTTTGCAGACGGTCCAACCGAAACGAAATGTGGCAGTTGTTGCGTGATTGCTATGATTTGCATAATGGTGATGTCGTGATTACGATGCATTGTGACAGTGTAATACAAACATCAAAAACCAAGGTGACGTCATCGCTGTTGTACGTTGCACTTAGAAGCCATCAAGCATTAGTGTGACGTTTGCTGTCAAAATGTGTTCTCGTGGCCCGCCAGAACATATAGATTTGGAGGGGCCGTGGGGGAGTCTGTCGGTCGGCTGTCTAGAAGTATTACCCTGAAACACGAACATAAACACTATTAGTATCACCATAAATATGAATATAAACATTAGAAGTATCATCTAAAAACACAAATAGAATCACTAGAAGTATAACCCTAAAACACGAACACTAGAAGTACCATCCTAAAACTTGATCACAAACACTAGAAGTACCACCCTAAAACATGAACACAAACACTAGAAGTATCATCCTAAAACTTGATCACAAACACTAGAAGTATCACCCTAAAACATGAACACAAACACTAAAAGTATCACCCTAAAACACAACCACTAGAAGTATCACCCTAAACCATGAACACTAGAAGTATCACCCTGAAACACGAACAAACACACTAGAAGTATCACCCTAAAACACGAACAAATACACTAGAAGTATCACCCTAAAACACGAACAAACACACTAGAAGTATCACCCTAAAACACAAACATTATTATGACTCGAATACAGCATCCTGCCTTAATCACCTTATAAAGTTTTCAGTATACTACAGTGAATACAGTTCTAATTGAACTGAATCATGTTCTAAGATTCTATACTGGAACTAGAGCTGTAGTTTGAAGTTATGTTCCGACACTAGTGGATAGAATATATGTTGAATTACAAATAATTTTTTATATATAACATCAAAAACACACAACAAAAGTTTCCAAAATGGCTCCTAAACTCGGCAGTAAATATTTTCAGATAAATTTTACAATTGAGACCATTATACATATCTTTGTTTTTTTAAAGCAAGCAAGTAATATTACAAACACATTTTTAATATCAAAATCACTGTTTAAGTCTTTAAACTGAAGTGGCATAGAACCCTCCTAATTTACAAATGAGGTGCTTAGACAGTTACACATACCTGTCAGAGCCAAGCAGCCGAAATACCCGTGAGCGGTCACATATCTCTTGTGTGACCTGCCAGAGGAGATGCACTCATTAATGCACTGTTACAACACAAAGAGTAATCCCATCTCATCTTCAAAGGATTCTACAGGATAGTGCAGAATTACTGTTGCATTGCTATCAAAATAAGAAAATCTAAAAATTTCTCCGTCAATGACTGCGGACACTGCCATGCAGGGTGTAGTGAATGTTTGGACTGAAGATGAAAAATAGTATATTATGCATATAAATGGAGGGTTGTTTGATGCGATTGAATGTGAACTGATATTGTTCATACAATGACTACCTCGTTGGCCTTGAAACTGCGACCTTGCATACCATGCTTGTGAAACGCCAGCACACTATCTTTGAGACACACTGAAAGTAAATGTACTCATATGAACAGCTGCATCAATCAAGAATGTTCCACTTCTCTAGATACAACCAATTATCAAGTCAGGAGCTGGTTCTGTATAATCTTTACCAGAACACTGAGCAGCTTTCCCAGTAATGCAAATGACGAAACAAAATAAGAGATTATTCAATCGAGACAGTGCAAGGCTGCAAACTGTTCTGGCAAACTGTTCTGTCTGTGCCAATATGGCTTCACGGTAGCAACTTACATGGACATTTACAGAGAAATACTTGCAAGATATCATTTTCAATAATAACAATACCACCACTTACATAAAAAAATAATTAGTAATCAATAATAAACTAGTACCAAGATCTTTCATCAATGTAAAAAACAGTTAAATATGCAAGTGAAATAATCACCTAACGAGTCAACAGGGAAGTCAAAATGCAGTTCGGCCGCCTGATGTCTGCTGGACTTGAGTCGGCCGGACATGTTGACTACATTGACCAGATCTACGAGATGAAACACACTTACTGACACACACTTTGACCACGAATCATAAAGATCAGAATTTCTGTTACACATCTGTGTCTGTCTATGCCTAAGGTTGATTTGTCAGATTTGTATTTATACTTCACTGGTGAATCTAGGCCATTCATATTCTCATGAGCCAAAGAAATATCCGTCTAACATAAATACTTTTTATTTGTATGATAACGGTGCATGAATTTCATGAAATGGTGTAGTACCTGTAACCACTGGTACTGGATAAATGAACGTTAAAACTTACAAGTTGACACAAACACAAGTGGACTTACTATCGTAGCAAACAAGTATGGAGTCTTTCTCCAGTTGTGTCACATTCACTACCTTTAGCTGCTTCTCCCCTGAAACAGGTCAATGTGTCATGTCACTTGTGTTGTCACTTGTGTTGCTGCAAACATGTTTTGTGAAAGTGTTGTGAAAGAAAGCATAAAATTAAATATGTTAAAAACAACACAAAGTAAATATCATGTGATCAGTTGAAAAGCTTGCCTAGTTATTTTATAGACAACATTAAAATGTATGTACAAAATATGCTTCTATACATACTGCCACTTACTGGCCATCTGTTTTGTTTATACTGATTTACACCAACAATGGCTTGGACACATGCATAGACATTTATGAAATGTACAAAGTTTGAATCAGAGCCAAGACAGTAGAAGGCAAGAAGAGATGTACAGTTGAAACTCTCATTATGTTCACCTCAGTAATACAGCCACCTCGCCATTATGGTCACCTCAGTAATACAGCCCCCTTGCCATTATGGTCACCTCGGTAATGCAGCCACCTTGCCATTAAGGTCACCTCAGTAATACAGCCACCTCGCCATTATGGTCACCTCAGTAATGCAGCCACCTTGCCATTAAGGTCACCTCAGTAATACAGCCACCTTGCCATTATGGTCACCTCAGGAACACAACCACCTTGCCATTATGGTCACCTCGATAATACAGCCACCTTTCCATTATGGTCACCTCAGTAATACAGCCACCTCGCCATTATGGTCACCTCGGTATTACAGCCACCTCGCCATTATGGTCACCTCAGTAATACAGCCACCTCGCCATTATGGTCACCTCAGTATTACAGCCACCTCGCCATTATGGTCACCTCAGTAATACAGCCACCTCAGCATTATGGTCACCTCAGTATTACAGCCACCTCGCCATTATGGTCACCCTGGGACAGCCCCAAATTAATTCCATAACAGTAAAGTATAGGACATTTAGTCACACTGTTATGGTCTCCTCGCTATTCAGGTTACTTTGGCCTAAATAATGAGATCCCACTGTAGTCTGAATCACTAAGGTTCAGTCTTTGAACTGCCACAATAAACTGGCCATAAAACCTGGTCATAAAACAATAATGAACAATGAAAATGCGTCCACGAAATATTGCATAAAAATAATTTATTTTATCACAGTGTGAGTAGGTGTGGTCACACGTACCTGAGCCTATCTCTGTGAACCAGCTGGATGACGAGTTCAAGTTGATCTTGTCAAACTTGAGGTGGGCGGTGTTTGGGCTGAAATATATAAATATGCATGTCACAAGTTGACCCTAACTTCAATTTATTTCTGTGATTTTAAAATTTTTGACATGTAAATTAGCTTGAAAAGCTGCTCCTAGAAATCCACAGAACTGCTATTGACACTGAGAAAACACTTTAGATAAATTTATCATATTTATTATAGAGATGTAACAGCTATGAGCATTAACGTCTTCCTGCATTAATGTCTTCCTGCATTAATGCCTTCCTGCATTATATATATTCTCATAAAAGTGCTGAAAATAATAATAAAAAATCATCAGCTACTTCTACAATTAATTTAGCCTATTGCAATCAGACTTGTTGGTTTTCAGATCTGTAGTTTGTGAATAGTTTAAGTAATATGTACAGTCGGCTTAATAAGAGAGTGCACACTTTTGTTAACATCATCAAAACAATTGACTTTGAGCGTGAGTAGCCTTATGTTACAGTATATAGAGGTGAGCCACTTTGAGCGTGAGTAGATTTATGTTACAGTATATAGAGGTGAGCCACTTTGAGCGTGAGTAGACTTATGTTACAATATATAGAGGTGAGCCACTTTGAGTGTGAGTACCCTTATGTTAGAGTATATATAGAGGTGAGCCACTTTGAGTGTGAGTAGCCTTATGTTACAGTATATAGAGGTGAGCCACTTTGAGCGTGAGTAGCCTTATGTTACAGTATATAGAGGTGAGCCACTTTGAGCGTGAGCAGACTTATGTTACAGTATATAGAGGTGAGCCACTTTGAGTGTGAGTACCCTTATGTTAGAGTATATATAGAGGTGAGCCACTTTGAGTGTGAGTAGCCTTATGTTACAGTATATAGAGGTGAGCCACTTTGAGCGTGAGTAGCCTTATATTACAGTATATAGAGGTGAGCCACTTTGAGCGTGAGTAGCCTTATGTTACAGTATATAGAGGTGAGCCATTTTGAGCGTGAGTAGCCTTATGTTACAGTATATAGAGGTGAGCCACTTTGAGCGTGAGTAGCCTTATGTTACAGTATATAGAGGTGAGCCACTTTGAGTGTGAGTAGCCTTATGTTACATTATATAGAGGTGAGCCACTTTGAGCATGAGTAGACTTATGTTACAGTACATAGAGGTGAGCCACTTTGAGCGTGAGTAGCCTTATGTTACAGTATATAGAGGTGAGCCACTTTGAGCGTGAGTAGCCTTATGTTACAGTATATAGAGGTGAGCCACTTTGAGCGTGAGTAGCCTTATGTTACAGTATATAGAGGTGAGCCACTTTGAGCGTGAGTAGCCTTATGTTACAGTATATAGAGGTGAGCCACTTTGAGCGTGAGTAGCCTTATGTTACAGTATATAGAGGTGAGCCACTTTGAGCGTGAGTAGCCTTATGTTACAGTATATAGAGGTGAGCCACTTTGAGTGTGAGTAGCCTTATGTTACAGTACATAGAGGTGAGCCACTTTGAGCGTGAGTAGATTTATGTTACAGTATATAGAGGTGAGCCACTTTGAGTGTGAGTAGCCTTATGTTACAGTACATAGAGGTGAGCCACTTTGAGCATGAGTAGATTTATGTTACAGTATATAGAGGTGAGCCACTTTGAGTGTGAGTAGCCTTATGTTACAGTATATAGAGGTGAGCCACTTTGAGTGCGAGTACCCTTATGTTAGAGTATATATAGAGGTGAGCCACTTTGAGTGTGAGTAGCCTTATGTTACAGTATATAGAGGTGAGCCACTTTGAGCATGAGTAGCCTTATGTTACAGTATATAGAGGTGAGCCATTTTGAGCATGAGTAGCCTTATGTTACAGTATATAGAGGTGAGCCACTTTGAGCATGAGTAGCCTTATGTTACAGTATATAGAGGTGAGCCATTTTGAGCATGAGTAGCCTTATGTTACAGTATATAGAGGTGAGCCACTTTGAGCGTGAGTAGCCTTATGTTACAGTATATAGAGGTGAGCCACTTTGAGTGTGAGTAGCCTTATGTTACAGTATATAGAGGTGAGCCACTCATCTCTATATGTTACAGTATATAGAGATGAGTCACATTCAAAGCTTTTCTGCAGAATTTCGACTGTTTGACCTGATGGAAGTATTATTAATACTCACTCTTTAGTGACGCCAACACACACAAGGGGATACTCAAGTTCGGGCGTGATGAACATCTCGAACACCTTCATCGGTGCATAGATAGGACAGTCAAACTGCTGCTGACAACAAATGACACCGATAAGGAATGACTGCGTGTTGACGTACACCACTCAAGTACAGGGTCTAACATAAGGCCATGCTTCCATGGTATGGTGATTTCTTAACCAACACCTGCATCTGACCATGTGTCAAACCTTTGACATGAGCAAAATCAGCATTTGCTCTGTATAAGGGGGCTTTGATGCCAAGTATTCCATAATTGAAGTGTCAGTGCAGTTGTAATAAGAAGCTTCTTTTCTTTTTAATGTAAAGAGAAAATATATAATTACTTGAAGTAGTGTACCTAAGGTTCATCCACTCTAAAACTGTCTTTCTTAATGCATCGTCTAAATATGTGACCAAAACACGGCGCCAAGAAAATATTAGTTATCTATTATATAAACATAGATATTGCTGAGCAACATTAATCATGTTAGGCTTTGGGCAGCTCATTTCCAATCCTTAATCATTGTCAGCCATGACGCATTTTTGGAAAACATCCGAGTCATAACTTTTTGTTAAATTTGAATGTTTCAACTCAAATATCATGTTTACATGGCATGCTCAATAACAAATATCATGTTTACATGGCATGCTCACTAACAAATATCATGTTTACATGGCATGCTCAATAGCAAATATCATGTTTACATGGCATGCTCAAAAACTGTGGTTCATTAAAGCCCATTTTGACATTGGAATAGATGTAGTTTTTACTAAATAATATGATCTTAAGATAAAAAAAAATTCAGATTTGGTACCTTTAAAGAAAAACTTAAAGAATGAATGCCCCCTGCCCTACCTTGAGCAGCATGAACTTGTTGAGTGGGTCGTACCACTGCATTAGGAAGACACTGTTGGGCATTGCCCCACACAGGTACTTGTAGCCGTTGTAGGGGTTACGCCCCACGCAGCACCGCAGACACCCCTTGGTGTCGGGCACCTTCGTGGTGAGCACAAACTTCCTGGAGGCGACAAGAAAGAAGACTGCACATGCTACAGGACTACACAGTCAATGTTCCACAGCAAGTGATCCGGCTGTCATCCACTAAACATTAGGGTACACAGTGATACAGACATGAAGATACACAAAATAACTGATGAGGCATTAATTGCGCTTATTCCAGATCAAGTGTTTGGGCAGCAGTTAATGCAGCCCCCGTATGGGTGGTTGTAGACCAAGACCAGTTAATGCAGCCCCCGTATGGGTGGTTGTAGACCAAGACCAGTTAATGCAGCCCCCGTATGGGTGGTTGTAGACCAAGACCAGTTAATGCAGCCCCCGTATGGGTGGTTGTAGACCAAGACCAGTTGCTCTGTGAGTTCACGACAGATGCTTTCCATTTCCATGTGTGGAACCTTCTCATGACTATAAACACCAGGTACAAGGGATTAATGACTTCTAGTGTCTCTTCCAAAACACACAGGCAATGTAGCAGGAACAAAATTGGCCAAGTTTCAAAATGGTTGACAGTCTAATGCTCAAAGTGCCGAGCCACCATGCCCCACATGATTGTTACGTTATGTATGCAGTGCTACACCATTTTGTTTATTAGTAGTACGTCCAAAGATCCCTATAACATAACAGCAAACAGTGGTACAAAACATGGCCATTTATGAGCATGTGTCGATGGTTTAAGTGGTGAATACACATGTCTACTTCTGTTATCGGCACCTGTCGTCCGTTGTTTTAACACAAACATGCCGCAACATTGTCTGCTTCTGCACAAATTGGTCTGGTGGAGACGGCCAGTGCGGATGACGGTAGCGGACATGTGTGTTCGTTGCTTTATACTAGAACACATTCAAGTCAGTTGGGAAATATGCAGGAATGTTTACAGGCCAAGGTAGAGGGATGACTTAGCCTCACCTGGGCATGAATTTCTCTGGGATCTTGGTTATGGGGAGGGAGAAGCGATGCTGGTGTTTGCTGTGCAGGGCCAGCAGGTCGTGTCTGTACAGGGCCTGGTTCTTGCCTGCAACCACACAACACGGGAACATCATCATCACGGAACCACCAACAGAAGATACAGTAACACAGCTCATACAAGAATTGAGATTGGAATGAAGAGACACCTAACAATTAAGGTAGCGGGGAGCAGACTGCGATGGGCAGGACACATACAGAGAATGAGCGAGGAGATACTGACAAAGATAGCATGGAAGACAGAAGAGGATGGTAGAAAAGGAAGACTAAAATTAAGGTGAGGGATAGTGTGAAGAGAGATCTGGAAAAGGCTAGTGTGAACAGCAGAGAATGGGAGAAAAGAGAAATGGAGAGAAGTCATCACGGCATGGGAAAGAATTCATGATGAACTGCCACCTCACAATGGATTAAGGGTAGAAAGAAGACATGGACATGGTACATATAAGAACACAAGTCATGCAAGAACACAGTTCATGCAAGAACACAGTTCATGCAAGGATGCAGTTAATTAAAAACAATTAATTGAAGAACATAATTTATGCACTTTTTAACCTTTCAAATATCATGCTATGACCAGGCTTCAATCTATTTGCCATATCACAGAAACACTAATAAAATTAACACTTTATTTATACAAACACTGTAATCGACATCACCATTATAGAAAAGTGACAGCTGAAGAATGGGTCGCCCAATAACGACCTAGCGAAATACCATAGAAAAATAAAACCAAGAACTGGGGTGGAAGTGACTGGGGTGGAATGAAACAGGCGGCCAAACAGGCGGCCAACGACAGAGTGAACTGGATGAAGTGCACTGCAGCCTTGTGGACCACAAGGTCTGAAGGGGATAGGTAAGTGTGATTTAATAATAACAACGATTAATGCTTTCAGCGAAGAAGGCGAGGGTTAGACAAATATTGAGAGGAACTGAGAGGAGAAATGATGCCAAGAGAGTGGGGCAACCGAATGAAAGAGGTAGTTTATAAGTGGGAGGGTGATCCGTTAGATTGTGGAAGCAAAACAGGGATTTAAAAATATTATGATGTTAAATAAGAAGGTGGTATGAGCAATACTGAAGAAGGTAGCAGATGTGGGCAAGATGCAACTTGGCTGTGTGCGCTGGCAATGGAAATAGAAAGGCCGTCTTTGTGAGACAGATGCAGGAGAAGTCTCGTGAAGGATACAAGAAACTGTACTGTGCCTTTGTTGAGCTTGAAAAGACATTCGACTGAGATCCATGGCAGGTTGTGTATGGGTGCTTGTGGAAGAAAGGCACATCAGAGAAGCTGATCAGAAACACCAACGTACAAGAGAAAACTGCTGGCGTATTCGGTGAGGAAATAGAAGTGGTTTCCATGGCAATTATTATATTATGTTGATGAATTAGAATGACACACATGTTCTGCAGAGGGAAGAGAGTGAAGTTGGTATTGGAAAGATAAGTGGAATGGAATAGAAGAAGGGGCAGACGAAGACTGAGATGGGTCAATATGATAAAGGGAGGTTGAGAACCAAGAGATAGGAAGCAGAGAATATAACAAGAGAAGGCTCTGAGCAGCAAACTTCACACCAGAATGGAAGATCGAGAAAGTTAGATGGTGATTTGCAAAATGCGTTCCCGTTGAATAAGCACATACCTGACAGTGACATCATCACCTCCTTGATGATGTATAGCCAGGAACAGCGACGGGCGTGGAGCTGCAATTTCAACGTTAGTGGTCAACTGCTCAAATCTCCAGTAAATTTGTCATCTTAGGTAAGACAGTTTGACAGTTTGTAAATGCTGACTATGTTGACTGTGTTAGGTAAGTTATGATGACAGTTTGTAAATGCTGACTGAGACTTGACTGTCTTAGGCAGTGTGGCTTTCGATAAATTTACAGATTTAAAAGCCAGCAATAAATTAAGTTATTGTCAGCAATAAATGAGAAGGTTAATGGTTAAAGAAAATAACTTTAAACATTGGCATCTAGGAGGAAAACTAGCGCTTTAAATAGTAAAACAATTTATATGACAATTTCCAACAAAATAAGAGCTCTGGGGGAAAAGAAAACACTTAAAAAGAAAGCTAATGAAGACACCAATCCAATGTTTGCTGTAATAATTTTTTTTAAATGTCTAAGATAACAAATGTTTAACAAATCTGGCCGATAGTCATAAACATTGCATGTCAGATATGTTTTCAACTCATGGTATCCCATAAAGAGCACAAAGTTACCTTCCTCCATAAAAACCGGGAACCCCTAAAAATCACACCCAGTCGTAGGTTCTGGATTATTTATTATTGGGGTAGTTTTATACAAGAGTGAAGCAATAGATCTCTCTTACCAGTTCCATCGTGCCTTCGTGTATCTCGTTCAGATTAAGTGTGTAAATGCCTTCGTCACAGCCGAGAAGAACATACTGATCTAAAGAGACAACAAATTGGTGAACTCAGCAAAAGCTTAACAAATATAAATATATTCCCTGTATCAATATTTAACACCTGCCAAAATCTGTGAATAGACACAGATAATAATAGTTTATTGCACACAAACCCACAGCACACACAGATGTGATGTCAACAAGGTGTATAAAAATTAATGAAGGGTCATAAGAATAAGTCACTATTTGTTTTATTTCTTAACTGAATATTTCGTGCTTTCCTGTGCCTACTGATTTATCAACATGTAACTATCAAACAAAGAGCGAAAAAGGGCTGCTTTTTACCACACATGAGCATTTTCTTTCTGCCTTACAACATGAGATTATATAAAATAAGAAGAAACTGAGTATGAAACCTTTAGTCTCGGGATGCACCCAGCTGGCTGTGGCATTGATGTGCAGTGGACAACCATTGAATACTTTGGAGAAACACGCCCCCATCTGAAAACATGCATACAAATTAACTTAATTACACCCATAGTATGCATAAATGTAGACCATTTAGCAGCAACATGGCAAGTCACTGAATTGCCGAAGTTGTTAAACGTAAAAAGTCTGATCGGTTTTATAAAAAATCATAGTTTTATAGTATAAAATATATTTACTCTAATAAAATTTTGACCACCAAAATATGTATCAATGAGCACCATTTAAAAAATATAATTTCACCGTTATCCGTTTATTGATCTTGTCGTTTTCAGCATGCAATGTAAATATGATATTCAAGTCAAAACAAACAAAAAACACTCAAAGTATATGAAACAAAATTGTGGCTCAATAAAACATATTTGATGATAATGATAAAAACAATAAGATTTTGTATCTCAAACACAGCATTGTAAGATATTTGTTTATCGTAAGACTTCAGGTACTCACATGAACCTTGGGTGTAGGAGGCAGACCATTGCTGGCAGGCCGCGCCTGAAAGACACAACAACCCCAGAGTGAGCAACACAACAACATAGGCAACACCATCTACTCAACATTGCTGACAGGCCGAGCCTGAAAGACACAACAACCCCAGAGTGAGCAACACAACAACTTAGGCAACACCATCTACTCAACATTGCTGGCAGGCCGCGCCTGAAAGACACAACAAACCCAGAGTGAGCAACACAACAACATAGGCAACACCATCTACTCAACATTGCTGGCAGGCCGAGCCTGAAAGACACAACCCCAGAGTGAGCAACACAACAACATAGGCAACACCATCTAGTCAACATTGTTGGCAGGCCAAGCCTGAAAGACACAACAACCCCAGAGTGAGCAACACAACAACATAGGCAACACCGTCTACACAACATTGCTGGCAGGCCGAGCCTGAAAGACACAACAACCTCAGAGTGAGCAACACAACAACATAGGCAACACCATCTACTCAACATTGCTGACAGGCCAAGCCTGAAAGACACAACAACCCCAGAGTGAGCAACACAACAACATAGGCAACACCGTCTACACAACATTGCTGGCAGGCCGCGCCTGAAAGACACAACAACCTCAGAGTGAGCAACACAACAACATAGGCAACACCATCTACTCAACATTGCTGACAGGCCGAGCCTGAAAGACACAACAACCCCAGAGTGAGCAACACAACAACATAGGCAACACCATCTACTCAACGTTGCTGGCAGGCCGCGCCTGAAAGACAAAACAAACCCAGAGTGAGCAACACAACAACATAGGCAACACCATCTACTCAACATTGCTGGCAGGCCGAGCCTGAAAGACACAACCCCAGAGTGAGCAACACAACAACATAGGCAACACCATCTAGTCAACATTGTTGGCAGGCCGAGCCTGAAAGACACAACAACCCCAGAGTGAGCAACACAACAACATAGGCAACACCGTCTACACAACATTGCTGGCAGGCCGAGCCTGAAAGACACAACAACCTCAGAGTGAGCAACACAACAACATAGGCAACACCATCTACTCAACATTGCTGGCAGGCCGCGCCTGAAAGACACAACCCCAGAGTGAGCAACACAACAACATAGGCAACACCATCTACTCAACATTGCTGACAGGCCAAGCCTGAAAGACACAACAACCCCAGAGTGAGCAACACAACAACATAGGCAACACCGTCTACACAACATTGCTGGCAGGTCGCGCCTGAAAGACACAACAACCTCAGAGTGAGCAACACAACAACATAGGCAACACCATCTACTCAACATTGCTGACAGGCCGAGCCTGAAAGACACAACAACCCCAGAGTGAGCAACACAACAACATAGGCAACACCGTCTACACAACATTGCTGGCAGGCCGAGCCTGAAAGACACAACAACCTCAGAGTGAGCAACACAACAACATAGGCAACACCATCTACTCAACATTGCTGACAGGCCAAGCCTGAAAGACACAACAACCTCAGAGTGAGCAACACAACAACATAGGCAACACCATCTACTCAACATTGCTGGCAGGCCAAGCCTGAAAGACACAACAACCTCAGAGTGAGCAACACAACAACATAGGCAACACCATCTACTCAACATTGCTGACAGGCCGAGCCTGAAAGACACAACAACCTCAGAGTGAGCAACACAACAACATAGGCAACACCATCTAGTCAACATTGTTGGCAGGCCGAGCCTGAAAGACACAACAACCCCAGAGTGAGCAACACAACAACATAGGCAACACCGTCTACACAACATTGCTGGCAGGCCGAGCCTGAAAGACACAACAACCTCAGAGTGAGCAACACAACAACATAGGCAACACCGTCTACTCAACATTGCTGGCAGGCCGAGCCTGAAAGACACAACAACCTCAGAGTGAGCAACACAACAACATAGGCAACACCGTCTACACAACATTGCTGGCAGGCCGAGCCTGAAAGACACAACAACCTCAGAATGAGCAACACAACAACATAGGCAACACCATCTAGTCAACATTGTTGGCAGGCCGAGCCTGAAAGACACAACAACCCCAGAGTGAGCAACACAACAACATAGGCAACACCGTCTACACAACATTGCTGGCAGGCCGAGCCTGAAAGACACAACAACCTCAGAGTGAGCAACACAACAACATAGGCAACACTGTCTACACAACATTGCTGGCAGGCCGAGCCTGAAAGACACAACAACCCCAGAGTGAGCAACACAACAACATAGGCAACACCATCTACTCAACATTGCTGGCAGGCCGCGCCTGAAAGACACAACAACCTCAGAGTGAGCAACACAACAACATAGGCAACACCATCTACTCAACATTGCTGGCAGGCCGAGCCTGAAAGACACAACAACCTCAGAATGAGCAACACAACAACATAGGCAACACCATCTAGTCAACATTGTTGGCAGGCCGAGCCTGAAAGACACAACAACCCCAGAGTGAGCAACACAACAACATAGGCAACACCGTCTACACAACATTGCTGGCAGGCCGAGCCTGAAAGACACAACAACCTCAGAGTGAGCAACACAACAACATAGGCAACACCATCTAGTCAACATTGTTGGCAGGCCGAGCCTGAAAGACACAACAACCCCAGAGTGAGCAACACAACAACATAGGCAACACCGTCTACACAACATTGCTGGCAGGCCGAGCCTGAAAGACACAACAACCTCAGAATGAGCAACACAACAACATAGGCAACACCATCTAGTCAACATTGCTGGCAGGCCGAGCCTGAAAGACACAACAACCTCAGAATGAGCAACACAACAACATAGGCAACACCATCTAGTCAACATTGTTGGCAGGCCGAGCCTGAAAGACACAACAACCCCAGAGTGAGCAACACAACAACATAGGCAACACCGTCTACACAACATTGCTGGCAGGCCGAGCCTGAAAGACACAACAACCTCAGAATGAGCAACACAACAACATAGGCAACACCATCTAGTCAACATTGCTGGCAGGCCGAGCCTGAAAGACACAACAACCCCAGAGTGAGCAACACAACAACATACACAACACCGTCTACTCAACATTGCTGGTAGGCCGAGCCTGTTACCACTGGTGCTTGGAACACTCAATACAGATGTTCAGCATTAGTTCATGGCACTGATGCTCAACACCAGTTCTTAGCACTGGTGCTCAACATTAGGGTTTAACACAGGTAATGGTGTACAATACTAAAACTTTATGCTCAACACCAGTTCTCAGCGCTGGTGCTCAACACTGGTAAAATACAAGTGCTAAATACTACTGCTTGGCACTGGTGCTTGGCACTGGTGCATAACAAAGTAGTTCCATCAACATCAGTATGCATATATATACTGTTTACACCAACTGTAAACAACGTATTTATCTCAGTCAAAAAACAGAAAGCATCAACCAAACCATAGACACAAAACAATGAATAACAATTATTACACTCACTGGCGATGCTGGTTTCCGGTCTCGCTTCCTAGGTGGCAGCACTGGTGCTGGGCTGTTTGGTTCACCGGCGTGACTGTCACCTTCCGAGCTGTTTCCATTCACTATAACATCCGTTCCAACTTCTCCATGCCGTATTTTCGGCTGCAGGGTTGGAGGCTGTCTAGCTGACTCAGGCGCCACCTGGTGAGAAGGTACAGGTGGCGGCGTCGATCCGCCCACTCCAGGGACCAGTGTGTGCATATAGTCTATGATTCCCTGGAAGACCCGGTCGCTGTCGCCACTGCCACCATTGTCCACCCTGTGGCAATGTGCATCCTCATACACCATTGGTTCCTCTCTTTGCCCGTTGTTGTTCTGATGAATTTCAGGGAATTCGGATTACAATTCACACAAAACAGCTGGAATAATGTATAAGTAACATATTAGGCATATCTATCCATACTGATTTACAAAGACTGGAATCTGCTTCACAAAGATAATGAGCTCAGCTGGCTATGGGTGGAATAATCAGAGCAATTTTTCATCAAATACATCATTTCAATAATTCATGATTTTATGAATAAAATTTTGGTTATGATAGAAATATTGATTTGTGGGTTCATAAAAGACTTAGTGAGATGGACACCTGGCTTATGCCACTGACTGAGAAGACGTCTTCATTAACAGGTTACTGACAATAAAGCGAAAAAAGTAATGGGCTATGCACCTAAGAGATAATAAAAACTAACACGTGCAACTAAAATCAAGAATATCAGGGCAGCGGTTTATTTAGAATGTGTTCTAAAAGTTGGAGAATCTGGTCATTTCTCCGAATGACCAAGCATGACCGATAAGCGCATACACTGCTTTATAAAATCAGAGTGACCAAGACTAAAGTGACATATTAAGGGAGGCTGGCATACGCAGAACCAATGCAAGTCTCAAACAAACATGTTATTTTGTCCAAAAGAAAACTAGTTTAGTAAATAAAGGGCAAAATATGTGACATAAGTTGAGCTTGGATGCAAATAGCATGGCCATATCCTATTGGCAAGGATAGGAATAGGTGTATACAAACATATCCTATTGGCAAGGATAGGAATAGGTGTATACGAACATATTTTCATTTGGCGAGCGAATAGCCAGAATACTGCACTCGTGACAAAAGTGTTATCTAACAGTGTGACAAGTGTTATCTAACAGTGTGACAAGTGTTATCTAACAGTGTGACGCGGCCTATGAAATTAACATGTCATGTGTTCAACAAGGTTTTCCTAGTAAACCACTAGGTTGATATTCTTTAGTTACAAGTGGTTATGTTTTAGTAACTCTTATGGGCCGAAAACCATAACTTTGTTTAGCTCTAAATCTATTTATTGCATCACACCTATATGGCCTAAATTTTGTCTAATTTTGCAGCTAAAATGAAGACTTTGCAAGAAACAGAGACATCAATAAGTGACATTTTGAATAATGTAATGTGAGGAAACTTACTTGGGGTGGTGCTGCACCCATGGGCAATGTCTCTCTGAAACAGTAGACATAATAACGTTTATAAATATAACAGAAAATTGTATTGCTTTGTGCAATATTAATGTGTGCTTAATTCTGAGGACTCCATATAATGTTTACAAAATAATTGGTAACACTGCTTATAAAACTAATGAATGAGCGTTTAACTTTTCCAAAGCATACCATGTAATGCATACCATGGGTATCTAACAACATGGTACCATCACAAGACAAAGACAGCAGAATTAAATAGTACCAATAACTGCAGCCTGAAACATTAGTATATGCTATACACTGGCAGGATACAGCAGGGGACACGAAGGCAAGTGAAGCACTGCAAGCCACGATCGCATGCAACATGAAGATAGAGAAAGCAAGATCACAGGACAAATGATGACAAGGTCACAGGACACATGTATAAGATCCAGGACACATCTATAAGACCCAGGCCCCATGATGATAGATCAGGCCACATGATCACAGGCCACCTGAGCAATGTAATGCAGAATGCCACTAGCAAACAAACATATGCACATATCCTGCCAAAATTAAATGCAATTGCATAATACACATACTCAAAACCATCTCAGCACCTAGCTTGGGTTGCAGAATCATTTGTAAGTAGCATCAATGTGAAGTCACACATACAGCAACATCACTTTGGCATGATTTACATAAAAGGAAAATGTTTGTATACAATCCCTTAATGTTTTGTACCTTAATGTTCTTATTCGTATGAGTGTGGCACAAATATACCAATATATTATGTACACCGGTGTACCTGATGTGACCAACCATTGTTTCAGCAGTGATTGGTGGCAACAAAGTGTAAAGACAACACATGTTTATTTCTATTTATTGCAGCTGCGCTGATTAGTTATTACAGTTAATACAAGTGTGGCATAAACAGGTTAGCATGAAGGACCTAACATGTCAAACATGATCATACCAATATCAGCAGTTATTTGAGGTTCATAATTATTTCTATGTTCTCTGGATCTTACATCAAACTATCTTATGCTGACAGAGAGCAGCTCTTGCATGAAGCATTACCAGATGGTTGAGGTTGAACCCTCAGTGCCAATGGTTTAAATCAGCAATTAATTGGTTAGTTAGCTTACACTGTACCATGTGGTATCACAGCACAAGAATTGGTCTTGTGAACACCCTGTGAGACTGATTAGTGAGTCAAATTTGTGGCTACGATTGTGACAGTGGAAGCAGCACTGGTCCCAACTTGATTAACAGTCAGCAGCGATTTTGAAAGAGAGGCCCATCAGTGACCCATAGCACGTGCACTGCCCATCAGTGACCCACCGCATGTGCACCACCTATCAGTGACCCACAGCATGTGCACCACCTATCAGTGACCCACAGCATGTGCACCACCTATCAGTGACCCACGCATGTGCACCACCTATCAGTGACCCACAGCATGTGCACCACCTATCAGTGACCCACAGCATGTGCACCACCTATCAGTGACCCACAGCATGTGCACCACCTATCAGTGACCCACAGCATGTGCACAGCCCCTCAGTGACCCACAGCTTGTGCACCGGCCATCAGTGACCCACAGTATGTGCACTGCCCATCAGTGACACACAGCGTCTAGATCTAGGTTGAAGCATCTAAACACATTGCTCATCTAAATGCACACATACTTTAGCCATGCATTATCACGTGACAGTGTCACATGACCAACTGGAGCACAAATCGCTCGTGTAACCCAGACTTAAGAGGAACTACTGCTACTACACACAACCTCAGACATTCTACATGCATGCTGCTCACGGCATAGTCACACAAACACAGGTGCAAGACAACTTGACCAATCTGCGTGCTTCGCCTGCTGTTGACAACCCTGTTCTGGTCATGTTGACACAATAACACACTACCCATTCTCAGTCATCTATCTAGGACTGAGAGTTGGCACAGATGTCAAGAGACAAGGTTACCGAAAATTTGTCTAACATGGAACATGCAGCTTGGTGCTGATCAGACCTTTTTAAGACCAAATGTTCAAGGACTTTTTGCATAAAAAATTAAATACAAAATACCAAAAAAATTTCATTCAAACACCCTGTAGGAGCCACTAATTTACAAGGCAAGACTAATTTGCTTATTTGGTGACCAAACTGTATCATTTCATTAAAGAAGCCTAGTGAGATGCCATACTTCCTGCACATACGGAAAACATGACGTCTAGTTTAGTGAAATCTTATCTGAGACCTTTTTAAGATATTTCATTGAAAATTCCAATTTTAATAACTGTTCAAGGTCTTAAAATGCAGATCTCATTTAAGACTCGTGAAGACTCTACACACCCCACTGTAATGAAACGTTTAGACATGATGTTGTCAACAGGGAGAGCAGGCAGGCTGGATTAGTGCATACGCCATACGGATGAAAGCAAAGCTCTTACTGTTGGGAGTATGCGCGAGTGGTGTCGTCATACTCTATTAAGTTACCTCCGTGGCCCCTGCAACACAAGCGCTTGTTGAGAGAAGTTAGCAGGCTGCGAGACCTCCACCATCTTCCCCACACACACTCAACCACCGTCCTAGAGGACACACCACTGACAGCCCTCTGTGTCTGCTTCCAAACCTCTGTCAGTACCATGGGATTGGCCTGTACTTTGTTGTTGTGCCTGGTATTATTATCATTATCAACACAGAACAACACCACCTTTCACTGAATCATGTTACTGGACATTACCAGGTTTATAAAAACACAAAAATAAAATGCATCACATCAAACAATTTTATACTAAGACACATCCAAGGTTCGGCCACACATGACTAAATCTATATAAAACAGACTACCCCAACTGTTGATATATGAATATCTCCACTGGTGAAGATAAATGAGACAACAACGTACAAATGAGCCATGTAAGTTGTTACCAGACTCTGTTGAAGTCAATAAATTGAGACAACAACGTACAAATGAGCCATGTAAGTTGTTACCAGACTCTGTTGAAGTCAATAAATTGAGACAACAACGTACAAATGAGCCATGTAAGTTGTTACCAGACTCTGTTGAAGTCAATAAATTGAGACAACAACGTACAAATGAGCCATGTAAGTTGTTACCAGACTCTAATGAAGTCAATAAATTGAGACAACAACGTACAAATGAGCCATGTAAGTTGTTACCAGACTCTGTTGAAGTCAATAAATTGAGACAACAACGTACACATGAGCCATGTAAGTTGTTACCAGACTCTGTTGAAGTCAATAAATTGAGACAACAACGTACACATGAGCCGTGTAAGTTGTTACCAGACTCTGTTGAAGTCAATAAATTGAGACAACAACGTACAAATGAGCCATGTAAGTTGTTACCAGACTCTGTTGAAGTCAATAAATTGAGACAACAACGTACACATGAGCCGTGTAAGTTGTTACCAGACTCTGTTGAAGTCAATAAATTGAGACAACAACGTACAAATGAGCCATGTAAGTTGTTACCAGACTCTGTTGAAGTCAATAAATTGAGACAACAACGTACACATGAGCCATGTAAGTTGTTACCAGACTCTGTTGAAGTCATATTGAAGGAAGTATAGCTATGCCTCAGAGTCACGACTATTAGTTCGTTGAAGCTTTCAGGACCCTGTTGGTTCCTTCATCAGCATCAGTTTGAACTGCTCTCCAGTGTCATGTGGGGCTACAACCTTCACATGATTTTCATGGAACTGTTGACATGTGACAACCAATAACACGTGTGACAAGGGAGCAGTTCAGACAAGATAGCCATACTTTCTTCAATAATCACATATGTATTAGGCAAGTTGAGCCTTGAACCTTATTGCCCGAATTAGCTGTTTCTTATGCAATTCCGAGCCAACATGTTAGTAAGTATTTATACGAACAGGAAATGATAATTTGAATGTTAGTAGAGACACAACATAATACAGGTGTATAATGAGAGTACCACGTCACCTCACAGTCAGCAATACAATACTTACGTCAACATATTTATAATCACTGTATTTGATTTGAGATGAAATGGGGTCCACACCAGGCATGGGTTAATTTCAATTGTTAATTTGTTAATTGAGTTAACTCAATAAATATAACTTAATTTAAATAATTAACTTTTCCAGAAAGGCTAATTTTATTTTATTTTATTAATTAACTTTACGAAAATGGGTTAATTTAATTTAATTGACAAATTCCCAATTACTCTCAATTAAATGCTCATTTAACAGTTCATATTTCTGGATAGTTGACAGGCCTGCATCAGACATTTGTGAGTGACTGGGAGAACAACATAGAGCACAACTACACTGGACCAACTGGGGTTGGCTTGTCATTCAGGCACCTGTGAATAGGAGGGAAGGCCTAAACAATAGAATGTCCTATGATAGGGTGATAAGTTGATGGCTGTAGTATTTCTGCAATTTTTTTATCAGAATACTATTTCATATTCGTGAAAATGTTCATCAAGTTAGTGTGTGTGTATATATATATATATATATATATATATATATATATATATATATATATATATATATATATATATATAAATTACCATTTTCTTCTACCACAACTATTTAGATTACTTACTCAATGTTTCAACTGCCATCAGCTCTTACAAATCCCTTGTAAGAGTTGTAATCACACAAGACTCGAAGAACACAAGAGCACAAAAACATAACAACCAGACAATTTAGCAGGGAACAGAAGAGATGGTAGAGCACAAGTCTGCAATAACAGACAGGAACAATTACATCCTAGACTGGGAGGGGACAACAGTGATTGACACAGAGCGTAACATAAACGCAAGATGGATTAAAGAGGCCATCTGGATCCGAAAGGCAACTCCAGTCATGAATCAAGACGAGGGGGGATATAGACTGAGTCACGCATGGGACAGGTTGCATGCCAAGACAACTGGTGAGCAGGGGAAGAACTAGCCATCCCAGAATTCCTAATGAAGGCTGCCGATGGCAAAATGTTGAGTAAGTAATCTAAATAGCTGTGGTTGAACAAAATTGTAATTCATATATACTATTTCCTGTTTCTTAATTTATTAATTAAACCTTTCAAGTATGAATGAATGCAGCATTTGTTGGATCCGACCAATGTTATGTAATTTGTTTGCTCAAGCATGCCCATTTTGTTTATTTAGAGAATGATGCATATTAAGTAGACAATGACCTGATTTAGGGGTGTTTTAGGTTATTTTTACTAATATTTAAATGGATGTTTTCTTCGTGGATTAGACCAGGAGACAGTGACTGGTGAACTAGTGTCATGTGTTTTCTCAGAAACAAGGAGTATAAAAAGAGACTGGATACACGTGTGATCATCTCGGCGAGCAGATCACGGTGAAGTAGAGTGGACGCAGAAGGGACGTGTAGCCCAGCGTGGGCGCCCGGATGTCAAGTGATGGGCATGTGTGAGTCAACTACGTGGAAAACAAGACTGCGTATGTCGGTAGAACTGTATACTCTCTACTAAATTTTAGAAGGAGAAACGTAAGAGAAGTAATGATCGAGCACACGACCGAGAGGTACAATGTAGATAGAAAGAGGCAGATGGAAGCCCGTCCATTGCGTCTATACTCGTGAGGCAACGAAGCACACCACGACAGCTGACGACGTGCAACTCTTTGGCAGCGGACGGCCCACTCTTCAACTGCAGACGGTGCACTCTTCGGCAGCGGACGGCCTGCTCTTTGACGATAGATGGGATGCTCTTCAACTACAGACAGTATGCTCAATGGCTGCAGAGGAGATGCTCTTCGACTGCAGATGGCATGACTGCCGAAATGAGACGTCACGACAACTGGGAAATCATCTTCGTGTCCCATGTAAAGACAGGCAGTAATGGGGACATGCCTCCATACAAAGGGCAGACCCAATGAACAGTTTGTAAGAATGCAGAGACTCAACTGTGTTGATGCTTAGGCATTAGAAGCCTCAAAACCAACTGTAATGTTATTTAGGTATTTATGTGCCTCAGATGCAAATAGGATGTTGTTCAGGCATTAGACCAAAGATGTCTTAGAATCAACTGTGTAGCTGCGGGCACAGGGAGGCGGCTGTAGCCATCCCAACTAGGCCTGAGCCAAACTAGTGAGTGGAAACTATAGACATGGGGCAGTCCCAACTAGACCCGAGCCAAACTAATGAGTGGAAACTATAGACATGGGGCATCCCAACTAGGCCTGAGCCAAACTAGTGAGTGGAAACTATAGACATGGGACATCCCAGCTAGGCCTGAGCCAAACTAGTGAGTGGAAACTATAGACATGGGACATCCCAGCTAGGCCTGAGCCAAACTAGTGAGTGGAAACTATAGACATGGGGCAGTCCTAGCTAGGCCTGAGCCAAACTAGTGAGTGGAAACCCTGCAAACCTGTGACAATGGCTAAGCGTGGCTTCTGGGGCTGGCAACTTGCAGCCAAGTGGACCTACAGGGCCATTAGACCTATAATTTTTTTCATGTGTACACTTAACTGTTAATAGGGAGATGTAGAGAAAGGTAATATAACTTAAGTTTGGGATCTTTTTACAGTGCCAACTTAAACCAAAAGCATGCCAGTTGTAATGATGTATAACAAATAGTGTAAACACATTTAAATGCTAGTGTGTAAAGGGGAAACCTAATGATTTAGTATAAAACAGCTTGGTGCACAGAAATTATGTATGTAGTTGACCGGTTTTGTTAATTTGATGGTTGAATATAGGAGGAAACTCCACACCTGCTAATCTGATCTAATGTGAACAAATGCCCCAAGAATAAATGTCTTGGCAAATATTGCATGAGCAAATCTCTTTCCAACAAAGTTACAAAACACATTTCTCTAACAAGTCTTGTGATTTTAGAACTGTTTTAGATGTGTAAACATTTCTACCAACACATGATTTATTTGGAAATTTAATTAAAATGTTAATTGTTAATTTAATTTAATTGAAGAATTTGGAGGTTAATTTAATTTATATGATAATTTGTAAGGTTAATTTAATTGGATACTTTCTGAGTTAATTGTAATTTAATTAATTAACTTTTCAAGTTAACTGCCCCATGCCTGGTCCACATGCACAATGCATGCATGCATTCCACATGCTCCCAGCTGCATTTTTGATACATATAATGCAGCCACACATGCATGCACGCACGCACGCACGCACACACACGTATGCACGCACACATGCATGCACACACACACATTCACGTACACCACATACATATATATATATATACTGTGATATATAACACACAACATGTGCATGTCAACATCATATTATAAAATCAACCTAATAATTATCTTCTAGGAGAGTAGTCTTTGAAGTGATGAAAACGTTATCGGCAAAATCTCCATAAAATACCACAACATGCTGACCTTAAACTTTCTACAATAGAACAGAAAATTCATATTCTCATAACCTAGCCACCAACTATGATATAATATTGTAACAGACTCAGCACACCATAGAATATGTATTGTTTCTAAATGAAATGGTGATAAAAGTATTAAAGACAGTAGTTAAAATTTGACCATGTCAGATCATTCTTCCATGAAATATTAACAATTTTCTTTTGAAAACAGAGTTACATGCAATAACATCACCCTCTCTTACACCCTCTCTTACTGGCGTAGTTTTTCCAAGCCTATCCTTTCTAGTTCCACATCCCTCTTCCCTGTAGCATGCTAAGGACACAGGCATACTGACATACACCAACAGAGGTGCTTCCAACTAGACACAGTGACCTACTCTATGTAGAGTGTTGTGGGAACTATTCTAGGCTCATTTGCCCCCAATCGATGGGACAACTAGTTATTTGAGTGCTGCTAGCGTACTCATAGTAGTCTAGTCACAGTAAGATTCTAAATACTACACTATCAGCATAAACATAGGTACATTTACCAACAGAGGATTGATGTTCCATTTTCTTTGGCCATGCAGTCAGCTACACAACACACTTTAATGTACATTACACAAAGGCACTATATCTGCTGCTCAAAGACCCTAAAACTCAACTATTGTAACAAAACTCATCAGAATAACTAATTCACTAGCCACTAAAATGCCAGTCGATGCCAAAGCCACAACAACAGCATGAGCACGCGCTATCAAGAATGCATGCATGTTCATGGACATGCATGCATGCATGCAAGCACCTTCGCATAGCAACAATGACAGAGTGACCCAACCAAAATGGCTGAGTCCCAGAATTCCCCTTTCTGTGTTGTAGAAATGGAAATGGATGCAAATTAGAAAGTTAGATTGGTTTTGCTGGCAAAGCCACTGCTGTATGATTTGTGCCTGTTTAATGGAACTATCACATTACATGACGTCCTACGGAATTGCTTTACTAACGTTAATACTTATTAATTTTAATACTCTAGATAAACAATTAGTGTTACACCACGCTGTAATATAAACAATTAAATCCCCTTGTTAGTGACAGATAACACAACAATTGTACGTAAAACATGGTATTATGAACATCACTTTCAAGATTTCATGTTGCATGAGACAGCCACAATTGTTAGCCTTAATCCCAAAGTTGGGTGAAAGTTGGGTCAAAGGAACGTAGAAAGAGCCCCCGCTGCGATGACCTTGAACCCACCGACCTGGCAACCCACTGTGTACAGTGTAGCATACCTTTTTCGCAACTCGTCGTCAACATTTTCTAATAACGTCCTACAAATTAAAGAGGCACAAGGAACAAGTGAGAGGAAGAGAGAAAAATGGACGGATGAGGTGAGGAGAGCATTGCGAACACAGCGTGACTGAAGGTGTTGTAAAGTTAACAGCCGCATGTAACTATTTTCACTGCAAACATTAAGCATTATTGTTTCAACAGTCCATATACCATATAGTACTTAATAGAAGTTATTGTTGCTTCAACATTCCGTATACCAAATAGTACTTAATAGAAGTTATTATTGCTTCAACAGTCCCTATACCATATAGTACTTAACAGAAGTTATTATTGCTTCAACAGTCCCTATACCATATAGTACTTAACAGAAGTTATTATTGCTTCAACAGTCCCTATACCATATAGTACTTAATAGAAGTTATTGTTGCTTCAACATTCCGTATACCAAATAGTACTTAATAGAAGTTATTATTGCTTCAACATTCCGTATACCAAATAGTACTTAATAGAAGTTATTATTGCTTCAACAGTCCCTATACCATATAGTACTTAACAGAAGTTATTATTGCTTCAACAGTCCGTATACCATATAGTACTTAATAGAAGTTATTATTGCTTCAACAGTCCCTATACCATATAGTACTTAACAGAAGTTATTATTGCTTCAACAGTCCCTATACCATATAGTACTTAATAGAAGTTATTATTGCTTCAACAGTCCATATACCATATAGTACTTAACAGAAGTGCACTGTGTAAAATAAAATTTTAACCTGTGCTAAAATTTACATCAGCAATATTTTATACATTTACAAGACGAAATTACTTTCATGTCTTTAACAAATTACTCTTTAACATAAACAATAACATACATTCAGGTTCACTACATGTCTATTAGTTACTTTACAGTATATTTTTCATACCTCAAATGTTTCATAGATTCAAGGGGGTGATGTTGGTGGGAAAGAAACAAATATGTTTAAGTGAATTTTAGTTATGTATAATTTTTTTCTGGATGCAACATTAGTTCCTTCGTTCGACAGAATCATTAATATTAAACAAAGATGGACCATTAGGCTCTTTCCATATTGAATTACAACCAGCACACAAGAGCTGGAATGAGTACAGAAGTCTTGATAATGTGTCAAATACATCGGCTCTGAAAGTTAGCAAGAATATTTGTTATTAGAATATTATAAAATTTATGGATCATTTCCTTAATCTTTGTATGCAGCAAAACAAAGCATACAGCCAGAAATGTACAGCTGTAACTGTTGTACACAAAACAAAGCATACAGCCAGAAATGTACAGCTGTAACTGTTGTACACAAAAGCTCACTAAAATGCTTTGAACTAGGACTAAAATGAATCAACCATTGCGAGGTAATTCTTGACTAAATGTTCATTTTAGAATCTAATAGTACACAAGCTTCATCTACGAACGCTACCAACTTACACATTATATATCCATGCGTATGTCTCTTGGATGCAGAATATTTAATATTAATTATTAAATCCTTTGTTGCTGGAACCATCTAGCTGTGGAACTAAATTACGATAGAGTTATGCTACTGAAATGTTATGATGAATGTAGCATATTGCAAACAACTAAACTAATTTTGTTCATCTACCTTCTCAAAGTAGTATCAAGCAAAGCCATGCTGGAAAGTGCAAATACTACCTATGTTATTAAATGCCTATAACTTAAGTGCTAAGTGCATAAGTGAGTAACTTAAAAGGCCTAGTATTTACTACATGAATGAAAATCTAAAAACCCTCAGCAAATCTCATTTCTTTAGCTAGTTGAGGAAGAAACTCCTAATGATTATCAACTGAAAAATGACTTTAGAACTAAACAACAACAAGACGATGAAAATGGATCCTATTTTGAAAAAGAACACCTAATTTTGCTTAGAAAAAGAACACCTAATGGTGTTTAGAAAAAGAACACATAATGGTGTTTAGAAAAAGAACACCTAATAGTGTTTAGAAATAGAACACCTAATGGTGTTTAGAAAAAGAACACCTAATGGTGTTTAGAAATAGAACACCTAAGTGTTTAGAAATAGAACACCTAATAGTGTTTAGAAATAGAACACCTATTGGTGTTTAGAAATAGAACACCTAATGGTGTTTTTTAAATAAACATTTGCATATATATGAATTTTATGTAACATTACAAGTTTGTCAAAAGCATGTTTCAAGAATGATTCACATGTCCATATTGAATTTAGATGTTAGGATGCCAGAGAGTGCTGAAATCACAACTGGAAGAAGTGTGAAGAAGGCTACAGTGACAAAAAAGCAGAATAAGACTACACAGAGCTAGAGGAATGAGAGAGACCAAAATGAGAGATAGGGAGAGTACGAAACAGACCACAAATAGCTAGGCATGGAAGAGACCCCACGAAGATTGATGCAAGAAAAGACCATAAAACATAGAGTCATGAAAGAGACCACAAAGAGACAAATAAAACCCAAAATTATCACATTTTTCAGTATGCAAATTATAATTCCAACACATAAGTTGTTATGTTGGCTTCTGTTGTCTTTCGATAAGGTTCCTGGTGTATTCCATTCTGTCTCAGATTACCTGCCAACTCAACCCAGTCAGTATTTTCTGAAACATTTTGTTTGTTCTAGCAACTAGGAAATCACAAGTGTTAGGAATGTCAATGCGGTCATGCAGATTGTGTTTTTCACATGTCATGTGACAATCACATGACAATCACATGACTGCAAGAAAGACATTCTAGGAATTGTCTTCCGAGGAAAGTTGGGAAAACACATAGGAATGAACATCCCAAGAGATCACAGGGCTGATGGTGAACCTAATATAATATATGAAACTTACTTGGTATCATCAGGGTTCCACTCCCGTGCAAGTTCATAGGGACTGTCCTGAAAAAGGACAAAACTCAAATGAAACTGTGGTACTACTGCGAATAAAAACAAACAGAAAAAAAAATACTAATATGAAACTCCACATAATAATGATCAAAGGGATATCCACAATTCCAGATTTACAATTTACAAAAACACTCATAAATATAAACTGTCAGACAAAATATGACAATGTTGGTCATAAATTTATCTGCTAAACTCGGTAAATTAACACTGTTTTTCTGTATTAATCAAATGAGCTAAATACTAAAGGGGAAAATTTTCAGTAAATACAATTTTATTGACAAAATAGGTGGGTCAGTTTGCAGCAACACAGGATAATTTAGGATTTTCAAATATAATTTTGCGAACATTTTGCCAATTGCATCAGTTAGGTATATCATGTTTCTGCATGCAAGTATGAGAGAATATGATAAAGAAATGTACATCTTTGTCAGTATCTGTGTCTGCCTTGTCATCATCTGCAAGGCCCCAGTCTTTGGCGAGTTTGTAGCCGCCAGATCCCTGTAAATACAAGAAGACTGTTACAGAAACATTCTTAGAAAAATAAAGGCCTTCCTCAACTCCATTTTTTCGTTTGTCTCGTTTCAGATTCATTTCACCAAAAATCAAAATGTTCTAGCATCCACTGACAAGATGATCTAGCATCCACTGACAAGATGATCTAGCATCCACTATGACATGATGATCTAGCATCCACTGACAAGATGATCTAGCATCCACTATGACATGATGATCTAGCACCCACTGACAATATGATCTAGCATCCACTATGACATGATGATCTAGCATCCACTACGACATGATGATCTAGCATCCACTGACAAGATGATCTAGCATCCACTATGACATGATGATCGAGCATCCACTATGACATGATGATCGAGCATCCACTGACAAGATGATCTAGCATCCACTACGACATGATGATCTAGCATCCACTACGACATGATGATCTAGCACCCACTACGACATGATGATCTAGCATCCACTACGACATGCCAGCTATTTGTGCAAATGGTTACTTAGCTTTGCTGAAATTGTCAGACAAACTAATAATAAAAATTTTACTGGGCCTATTTGAAATTCGACAAAAAGGGCAAACGTGGCTCCACGTTACATAAGAGTATTCACACTTTCGCAAGCTACTCAATCTAATGATCAAAGTAAATTGTTTTGATGATATAAACAAAAGTATGCAGTCTTCTATTAAACTGACTGTACATATTTACTTTAAACTTTTTCACGCACAACAGATTTGAAGATTGGCGAACCTGATCGTGTTGGGCTAAAGTAATTGAGGATGGGACGTTAAACCAGAACACAAATTTACGCTAAATTTAAACCAAATGAAATGTAAAGGCCGACATTTGTGCTGCACTTTACCTTCCATAATAATTATTATCTAACTTAGACAGTTGTTTCAATACCATTTCTCAACAGATTTTTAAGTAGAACAGACAACCTCTTTTAAAAGTTAGGTATTTTCAGGGAACGTCTTGTATGTTCATTACATAATGACAGGATAGGCCACTGACGCTGCACTGACACCCAGGACCCCCATGTGAAAGACGCTGGTTGGCAGGACAGACAACAATGGCGTATGGCCTGTGATTATTATGCACCACACAGTTGGGAAATTCACAACTATGACTGACTGACTGATACCTGATCTGGACTTGTTTCAGGGACGAGCGGGGGCTGAAAGTTGACGCTCTCCACTGCAACAAGAACGGTCAGTTTCAGGGCACAGACACGGGCTAGAATGGTAATTTTTCAGGGCACAAATACGGGCAAGAACGGTCAGTTTCAGGGCACAGATACGGGCAAGAATAATCAGTTTAAACAAATAACTGAGATGGTACAAGAGGAAGCAAGTTACAACTGTAAAACACAGCATGGTGCATCAGTACAGAAATGCCAAAGTAAGTTTATTAGCCACCAAAAATGTAACAAGTGTTTCAAGTAAAACCTCAGAAAAAATAAAAAGCATGGAATTCATACCCTGTTTGGTCAGCAGGAAATATAACATTTCATCACCATTTGAACACTGATCTTTTAAGCCCTGTTTACCCTTAGCTCCTGGCATATTCACCCATCTGTTGACAACTTTAACATTGCATGCCAATGTGGAGACTGCCAAATCGTTTGGTGTTGATGCACCTCTGAGCTCAGATTCCCAAAGATTTTGGCACAGTAGAAATGTTTGTATTGTATTGTATTTTTCAAACTTTTCCTGAAGCATTCCTTGAAAAAATTATTTAAACTGGGCACCCCATAACTTTACATACACAACTTAAAAAATATATGTTTCCATCACTCATAATTAAAAACGGCCCAGCAATAAATGAATACATCATATGCATCATATGCGCCATTGACTTACTGTTGATCTCTGACTTTGTCCGTTGTTTGTAAAGCGCCTGCACCTTTTTTGATGCAATTCTCCGTGGAACATTCATGACAGCCTACAACATTTTACATTTCACTTTTGTCATACATGTCACACATACTTTTGTCATACATGTCACACATACTTTTGTCATACATGTCACACATACACATCCTTGGTTATACTAGAATCCATATATACAATTTTATCAACCAAGTCCCAAATAACAATACATTTATTCGCAATGGTAAAGGCATATGAAAAATATAGTTTTATATAAACAAAATTATTTTGAAATCAACACCAGTTAGGTTCTTGGTTCTTGATTATAGTGGTTTGATTATGGTTCTACTTTCTCTCACTACCACTTCTGAAATCCCTGCATTGGCTTCCTGTCCGATAACATATTACTTTTAAGATCTGTCCTATTACCTATCAGGCATTTTATCTCAGCAACCAGCATATTTACATTCACTGCTCACTCCTGCAAGACAACCAAGACAGCTTCGATCATCTAGTTTTTATCTACTTTTTGCTCCTAGAGTAGAAACAAACATTGGAATGAGTGAGATCTTTTTCAGTTGCCGCACCAACTCTTCAGAAATCACTCCCTGTTGGCTCAGTAGGAAACTTAGTAACATTTTGCTATCATCCCAAGACTGAGTTTATTCTCATTAGCTCCATCTTCATCCATCAATTGACAACTTTAATATTATGCATCTATTTCGAGATTTTTCTTTGATGCGCTTCTGAGCTCAGATTTCCAAGGATTTACGCTCGATAATTTTCCTATTATTGTTTGTTGATTACAGTGGTGACACCTACGGACTCGTCTTCTTGTTCTGCCTCCAAGGGGTCAACGTAGTGCGTGTTGGCACTATAAGCCTTCTGAAGAAGTTCGACAGCGAGTCGTCGGTCAAGGTCACCAAACACAAATGGATGCTGCAACAGTGAACAGTGCCATCTGGTGGTTAACACTGGTGGAAGAAATTGACAACGGGGACATTGAAACTACAAATAACAAATTGTTTCATATAAATAAACTACTGTCTGTTTATGAATATCAGTCTTGCTATTCAGCATTAAAAAAACATGATATTCGCCCACAAAACATTTAAATTAAACAAATAACAGCCAAATTGTAATAAAAAAATTGTGTTTCATTAAAGAACAAATTCAGGCAGTCGTGATGCTCTAACAGATATAGTTTACAGTACTTTATAATACTACACATTATTTTATGATAAAATAATCAGACATTGTACCTTTAAGCAATCCGCTACATTCTGCTACATGACAATGTTTACACGCCATGATACATTTACAAAATTGCATCATTCTGAATAGTTTTGTTTACTTCTGTCAGGTAGTGTGGCTAGGTGGATTCCGATAAAGTAACAAACAATGAGCTGACTGCACCTCCAGCATCTTGTCAGCCGGCGGTCTCCTCTTTGGGTTCTTGGTGAGCAACGCCTTCACAAAGTTCTGGAACGTGTGCGACCTTCAAGACAGAAAAACGATTACAATATATTTTCAAGGACTTGTTTATGATTGTAGTCATACACCCATATACAAAATATGAAATGGATATTTTTTAATCTTAAACTGCTGCAGTCACATAGGAAAGTTTACAAACACAGAAAAGACAGTGACTAAATGACACAGCCATTACTAAGGGCCATGATAACCATCACATAGTGACCGTACAGCCTACACACTAGCCATAACAAACCATTCACATATTATTTGTCTCACGTCCTAAGTTTAATTTGGTTTGCCACACAACATGCCCACAGCAGATATATTTTCTTAGCATAAATATTCTCAGCTATAACAAAGTGTTGTATTTATCAATATAATTTACAACTCTACAAATCAAAGCGTTAACTTAGGTGAAATAACATGGACCATCTGCCACAACATGCAAAGAGGTCTTCTCTATTAATCTGTATCAACAGTATCATCACATACAACTGATGAGGTACCGACACACAGAACATCTGAGCACAGATGTTATTACAAGTGTCTCCTTTATGAGAGTCTGAGTGTGTACTGAATACATATTGCTACAAGTGCAGTGCAGCGTACAAGCAATAAGAAATATTCAAACTTAAATTATTCATTCAGCTTTTCTTCTTGCTTAGCATGCTCACCATTTTGCTTTGTCTTTCAGCTGTGGCGGTTTAAACCCACTCTTTGACATCAAGAACAGTGCTCTGGAAACAAATGGCAGCACAAGGTGTTTAACTGATTTAACAAGATTTAACAATAAAAAATAACATACAGTTCTAATACAGGATACTATCTTCAAGCCCAATGCATTTTACATAACAATAGATTTTATAAAATAGATTTTTTTTAAAT
This sequence comes from Lamellibrachia columna, assembly GCA_963662155.1. Classification (NCBI taxonomy): domain Eukaryota; kingdom Metazoa; phylum Annelida; class Polychaeta; order Sabellida; family Siboglinidae; genus Lamellibrachia; species Lamellibrachia columna. The sequence goes on from OY759262.1 coordinate 7,471,401, forward strand.
GTCTTAAAAGTTAATATACCATAATGCATTCATCAGGTTCAGTTACAATATTGCTAGTAATGAACCCATATTTTCTGGGAAAATAATCAAAATGTTTGCTCTTGGTGGTAAATTAATTGGGTTTCACTGATCATGAAAAAAAGATATATGGGTATTCATAAGCAAAAATAATGAATGTATGTATCGGATCTAAATACAGTGGACTCTTGCTACACGGAACACGTCTGGACTTAACCAAATGGGTCCATTTATCTGATTCCTTGTATCCACCTGGGGGTCATTTATCATAAAACAGTGCATGGCAGAAAGGAGATTCCTAAGGTGTTCCTTTTAAGAGGTTGCCCCTTCTACCAGGACTCCATGTAGTGGGAGGTTACTGTTGTAGTTCACAAACAGTGTTTGACTCTGACACAGGACTGAGTAGCTGTTTGAAACTATGAATTCTAAATGCCGATCCCAATCAGAATAATTTGATTGTCGTAACGCAACCTTCTTGCACTGGACTGGGACTTGGTACATTTTGTCCCATTCATAGCATGCTCAGTCAATGCTGCACAACTATCTGTACAGGTATTACCTCGGCATCGTTTTCCGCCGGTGCCTGGCACATCACATGTTGTGATATAATCAGAAAACTTTTTAACCACGTTTTCCGTTTCCCCCAATAAAACAATATAATCGATAGCACATTCAGATAATCACCTTGTGCTCGGCTAGCCACTATAAATATATCACAGCCACTGGTTGGTTGTTCGGTCATCAGTCAGCCAATCAAAATGCGTTTTATATCGAAAACATGTTTCTTTTCTATTGTCAAATAGCATTGGATGACCAAATTAACTATTGACCAATCAAGTTTAAACCTTCTCAGCTCTCACGTAAGTTTCAATGGCGGCTCACAAATGAATTTGTTTACCTTACGAAATACGGCAAACTTTTTGCTACCATGAAAAAGTAAGACCTCACTGGTAATGCCTCTTAGTTGGATTCGTAAAAAATCAGGTAATGCCCATGTGCTACGCCTTCTAGGCGCACCGATATTGTAGTTTTTTGCCAAATTTTAGGGGCCAGTCAGGGACCTTGATGTTCTTTTCTATTGTCAAGTAGCATTGGATGACCAAATTAACTATTGACCAATCAAGTTTAAACTTTCTCAGCTCTCACGTAAGTTTCAATGGCGGCTCACAAATGAATTTGTTTACCTTACGAAGTACGGCAAACTTTTTGCTACCATGAAAAAGTAAGACCTCACTGGTAATGCCTCTTAGTTGGATTCGTAAAAAATCAGGTAATGCCCATGTGCTACGCCTTCTAGGCGCACCGATATTGTAGTTTTTTGCCAAATTTTAGGGGCCAGTCAGGGACCTTGATGTTCGGAACTATTGGGGGTCCGATAGTGAATCTAGGGGCCAGCGGATCCACAAATCCCTGCTAAATTCGAACCCTGATTACAATCAGAAGGAAGCTGTAATATCTTCAAGTATAATATGTACTAACCAGAAGAGAAAATTAGATATAACAAATCACAATATTCTGGGAATTGCTACCACGAGAGAGTTACTGCCATGAGAGAGCTACTGCCATGAGAGAGCTACCACCATGAGAGAGCTACCGCCATGAGAGAGCTACCGCCATGAGAGAGCTACCGCCATGAGAGAGCTACCGCCATGAGAGAGCTACCGCCATGAGAGAGCTACCGCCATGAGAGAGCTACCGCCATGAGAGAGCTCCCGCCATGAGAGAGCTACTGCCATGAGAGAGCTACTGCCATGAGAGCTACTGCCATGAGAGAGAGCTACTGCCATGAGAGAGCTCCTGCCATGAGAGAGCTACTGCCATGAGAGAGCTACTGCCATGAGAGAGAGCTACTGCCATGAGAGAGCTCCTGCCATGAGAGAGCTACTGCCATGAGAGAGCTACTGCCATGAGAGAGCTACTGCCATGAGAGAGCTCCTGCCATGAGAGAGCTACTGCAATGAGAGAGCTACTGCCATGAGAGAGCTCCTGCCATGAGAGAGCTACTGCCATGAGAGAGCTACTGCCATGAGAGAGCTACAGCCATGAGAGAGCTCCTGCCATGAGAGAGCTACTGCCATGAGAGAGCTGCTGCCATGAGAGAACTCCTGCCATATAGACAATGGTCATTCAGTTTTTACAACGGAACAAACCGTGGTCATACCAGTACTATTTTACAACCAAATGACAACTTGTCCAATTAGTTCTCTTTTACAAATAAAGAATCCATTTTACCACTGAATGATGACAGGAAAGACCACCATTTATTCTGTTTTACAACTGAATAATCTGTTTTACAACCAAATGGTCAATACAGCTAACTGACTAATTAAATCACTCCTCTGTGATTAGTTTATATTAGTTCTAGTGAAGCAACCACATTAATTGGAGTTTTATAACCAATTATTCTTGTTTTATTTAACCAAATACAATATGCTAAGAAATTAGTTGGTGTTACGAAAATGGTTCTTTACAAAATCTGTATAAAAACAATTTATCTAAAGAATAGAACTAATCTAACCTCTAGCTGGTCTAACCTATAAAACAATGGCTTTGTCCATGTCTTGGAAGCTGCACACCTACCTCATGGGATGCAGGTCAAACATGGGTGGCTGTAACTCAGCAAACTCAATCGCTGTGATGCCCACTGCCCAGATGTCGCACTGCTGATTGTAGCCTCCTTTCCGCTCCACCGCAGCTACCTCTGGCGCCATCCTGTGGTAGAAGATGTTACAGTGCCATCGATCCTATATCTTTACTCCCACTTCACAAACACATTCATTTAACAACCCTGCTACATGTACAAAATAATTCTGCACTACTGATTGGTTTGAAGGGCACTGAGATGGGCACTGAGAAGGTTACTGAGAAGGGTAACACTTGACCTGCATTATCAAAAGGATTAATTGAATTTCTGTTTATGTTATTTGCCAGACCGGGCTCAATGTTTGTGAACTACATATTAAAGGAAATGGCTACTTGAACTGGATCAGCTATTAATCCTTCTTGTGGTTCAACAAGGTTACCTATGTAAGCTTCTTGTCAATAATACTATTAATAATTCCTGTTACACATATGGTGCGGTTTGTCTGACAAGACATTCTTTACTAATTCTCATTACTTTTTATAAAGTCACAATGTTTAATATTTTTAACTGAGAGAAATAAGAATATCTCCTTACCAGTAGGGTGTACCAATGAATGACTTCCGTTTACACATTGTAGCCGTGATCTGGGCCGACACGCCAAAGTCCGCTGTCAGCAGAACATTTCAACATAGGGTCAGTAAATAAAAACCTTTCTTTTTAACACCACCCCTGAAGATTTGGTAAGTAACTGAAGAAAATGATGCCACATAACAGAATTTCTGCCATAGAGAAAGGGTGATGCAAAGGGTTTCTTCTTCTTGGCAGTTCTTCATATCCAAAGATATGGGGAAGATTATCATTATCGCCATATAGCTTGGCACAGCCCATTCATAGGCACGTACAGTCATTATTAATAAACATAAATGCAATCATTAGAATACTAAATATATAATATTATAGTTTTGATTAAGAATAATAAATAATTAATTATAATAAATTAATTAATCAATATAATTAATTAATCAATACAATTAATAAATATAAGAAATAATTATAAGAAATAAATTACAAATAAATAAATAGGATATTTCATCCAGCTTGACAATCTCTCTGATGGAAGTAAAGACTGATTTTGGAGTCACAGGTAGCTTTACGAGTAGAAGCCCGTAAACTTGACTGTGACTTTGAAGTGGAACGCTAGGAAGGGTTTAGCAGCAAACTAAATATTATGTTCTAGCACTGCAGTGTCAAATAAAGTAAGCCTTTCCATACCTAGCTTCACCTCGCCTTCATCCGTCAACAGAATATTTGCCCCCTGCAAACAAGGACAATATCAAAAGTTATCATCACAATTTGATCACATGTAGACACTTAACTAAATCATATGTAGACACTAGACACTCATGCCAGAATAGACAGGTGAAAGACTAGAAGAGTTACACAGTACACATTTAAGATAATATAACATAATAATAATGGCTTTTAGTGTTTCTTCTGATGACACAGATGAAATTGCCAAAGTTTCAAGAGGCATCAGGTGGACTCGAGCCCTCGACTGACAGTCCAGCGGCATTCTACCGACAAGCTACTGCAAAACCAGTTATGATTCCCTACACTTGTGTAATAACATAACATTGTATGTGAAAGAATTTTGCTGCATTTCAAAGAAATTCAATTTGTGTCAAAGGAAATGTACAATTTAAAAATTCTTTGGCACTAGTTTTAATTGTTATCTTGGAGTTGAAATAATGGTTCATATGAAACAACCGTTCTTATTTTCTTTTATCATAACAATAAATTATGGGAAAGCTTAAATAATTCCATCAAATGTTTCTTTACAACAATATACCTTACAGAGTGTTTGTGGAACTTTTGGCATGTCATGCTGCCTTCATTACCATCAATACATCAGATATTCAACATGTCATTTTCAATACTGATTTTTCATTCCTTATTAGTAGCATATCGACTGATCATAAAAAATCTCGAATAAATTCTGCAGGAATATGCCAGTGTTATTTAATAGTTTTTTAAAACAAATTGATCTTCGTGACGCATCTGAATGAGATGGTTTGTTATACTAATCTTCTACCATGACTCAAGCAAGTTAATAATACCGTCCCTGCATATTGATCACACCAGGGCAACAAAAGGTAATCAACTCCTATTGATGGTATCAACAGCCTTCACATCTCCATGAGTGAAGGCTAAATATCTGAACCGGCTGTGATTGAACCAGCCAGTGAATCACGGTAGAACTCCCAGCATCAGAAACATTTCCCAGAAAATCACCTCAATGCTGCTTAGGAAACATCACAGATGACAGGGTCCAACATAAGACAGACCTGTGAGATTGCACTACTTGTGCTGAGCTGTTACCTTGATGTCTCTGTGCATCTTGCCCATTGTGTGCAGGTAGAACAGGCCCTTCAGGGTCTCCCGACATATGTAGGCAATCTGGGCCTCAACCAGGGGACCCGTCACTACAACACATCACAAGTCAGCATTGTCACGTCCAAGATATCTGTCACATCTTACCATGGTGTATGTCACATCTTACCATGATGTCAGTCATATCTTACCATGGTGTATGTCACATCTTACCATGTTGTCTGTCACATCTTACCATGTCTTTCACATCTTACCATGATGTCAGTCACATCTTACCATGATGTCAGTCACATCTTACCATGATGTCAGTCACATCTTACCATGTCAGTCACATCTTACCATGTCTCACATCTTACCACGATGTCTGTCACATCTTACCATAGAGTATGTCACTTCTTACCATAACATCTGTCACATCTTACCATGATGTCTGTCACATCTTACCATTATGTCTGTCACACCTTACCATGATGTATGTGATGTAAAAGGTATGTTCTTATATAGTGCAGTATCCAGTCATTGGGACTGTTCAGAGCACTTAACACTTCACCCCCTGGCAGACCTGTTCATTCCAACACCAACTTGACTTCTCTGAGAAGCTTTCAGCCTCGCTGCAATTACTACATAAAGACTATCTGTTCACATATCCACCTGCCTGTGGCCAGGTATTCATTTATATAGCTAAGTGAACTGGAGCAATGTGGAGTGAATAAAATTGCTGAAGTTTCGAAACAGCAGCAAGAGGAATCCAAACCAGGTTGTTGCGATTGAGGGCCCAATGTTCTAACCATGTGCCACTGCACGCCACAAATGTCAGTTGAAGACCCCCAAACATTCTGCCTTCTAGCTGAGCCCTCCCCCACTTTGTATTTCACACATGATGCGCCATTTTAAAATAATTTTGCATGTTTGTGGAGGACCCCCTGGAACTATATGACAGCCCCCAGGGCCCCCCCTCTGCTAGGGAACCCCTGCTGTACAGAAGTCTGCACACAGGTGCAAGGCATCAGGAATGCACTGACACACACAGGGCTGGTAGACTGGGGACCCACAAGCACATGGTGCTGCAGTGTTAGTCTGTGTTACAAGTGTTTGGAGTACTCTACTGAAGATAAGGATAAGGACAGGGGTCCTTTACTGAATGGGTGCAGGGGTTGGGTAGTGAGTCTAATGATTTATATGGAAGCCGTCTGGTAACTTTGTTGGAGAATACATTCATACACTGGGAAATAATTTAGTTGAAGCTGAACATTTTGGGTTTCAAAATACAACAGGCAATACATGTGTAGAAACACGTCAATGTTAAGTGAACTGAGCGCAACCCTGAACCATGACCTGTGAACTATGACCCAACACATCACACCCCATATATTTACTTCTGGCGTGATTCCACTGCAGTAAACAAAGCACTATTATCTGCCATTTGGTTTAATACCAGCACTGGCTTTCCAATTGGCCACACAACTAGTACAACTACAGGCCCTGCATCACTGGCTCTGGTCATGTCACTTCAGAAGTTTCTTTCAACTTTGTCAACACATTAACCTGACATCTCTCGTGCATGATACCCAAGCAAATCCCGATACAAATGTCGTCCGATAGAGCTCTTCCAAACCAGATTGTGCTTGATATTCTTACTTACGGTGATATATGTCCTGAAGGGATCCGCCTCCGCAGTACTCCATACAGATCCACAGCTTGTCCCGTCTACAACACAGACGCAGCAACTGTGAGGCCACATGATGGAGCCGATCCTAGGGACCATCCCAACTCCCACAACCTCCTGGGGAAGTGTAACATCCATTGTGCCCCGACAGAAATGAACACACAACTAGACTTAGACAATTACACAGACATAATGTCCATATCCCACTCCAAGAACACCATCACAGCTATAGCCAGCCCCAAACCAACAAGTTAAAGCTTCATCCGAAAAAATCTGAACTCTGCAAGCAAAAGCTTAACTTCTGGATGATTTCACACAGGACGATGTATTATGGCATTTCATCTTACATGGAATCCCCATTTACAGTTTCAAAATAAAGCACATTTATATTCCCTTGTTTGAAGTCTTAGTTACTATATTCAAGAAAACAGACTGTATAAAACTACACACATATAAGAAAATAAAGATAAAAATGAAATCAAGTTATCTGCAACTATATACAGAATTTAGAGTAAAACACATTGAATTAAAAGTGTACGTGTTTGCGTGTGACATCTCCATGCTATGTACATGTAAGCACATCTCCATGCTATGTATATGTAAGCACATGTTCATGCTATGTATATGTAAGCACATGTCCATGCTATGTACATGTAAGCACATGTCCATGCTATGTATATGTAAGCACATGTCCATGCTATGTACATGTAAGCACATGTCCATGCTATGTACATGTAAGCACATGTCCATGCTATGTACATGTAAGCACATGTCCATGCTATGTATATGTAAGCACATGTCCATGCTACGTACATGTAAGCACATGTCCATGCTATGTATATGTAAGCACATGTTCATGCTACGTATATGTAAGCACATGTCCATGCTATGTATATGTAAGCACATGTCCATGCTATGTACATGTAAGCACATGTCCATGCTATGTACATGTAAGCACATGTCCATGCTATGTATATGTAAGCACATGTTCATGCTACGTATATGTAAGCACATGTTCATGCTATGTATATGTAAGCACATGTCCATGCTATGTACATGTAAGCACATGTCCATGCTATGTACATGTAAGCACATGTCCATGCTATGTACATGTAAGCACATGTCCATGCTATGTATATGTAAGCACATGTCCATGCTATGTATATGTAAGCACATGTCCATGCTATGTATATGTAAGCACATGTTCATGCTATGTATATGTAAGCACATGTCCATGCTATGTATATGTAAGCACATGTCCATGCTATGTATATGTAAGCACATGTCCAAGCTATGTATATGTAAGCACATGTCCATGCTATGTATATGTAAGCACATGTTCATGCTATGTATATGTAAGCACATGTTCATGCTATGTATATGTAAGCACATCTCCATGCTATGTATATGTAAGCACATGTCCATGCTATGTATATGTAAGCACATGTCCATGCTATGTATATGTAAGCACATGTTCATGCTATGTATATGTAAGCACATGTCCATGCTATGTATATGTAAGCACATGTTCATGCTATGTATATGTAAGCACATGTCCAAGCTATGTATATGTAAGCACATGTCCATGCTATGTATATGTAAGCACATGTTCATGCTATGTATATGTAAGCACATGTCCATGCTATGTATATGTAAGCACATGTTCATGCTATGTATATGTAAGCACATGTCCATGCTATGTATATGTAAGCACATGTTCATGCTATGTATATGTAAGCACATGTCCATGCTATGTATATGTAAGCACATGTTCATGCTATATATATATATATGTAAGCACACGTTCATGGGTGCACTTGTTTGCGGATTCCTTCCTACCTGAGATAGCTGCCATGGTAAGCGACAATGTTACGATGTTTGCAGTCTCTCATCATGAGAATCTCCTGCTGAATGACCGCAAAATCATCTCCTGAAAATAACACAAACAGCACACATACGTTGGGGACTGATGCTTGGAAGACCAACAATGCTAGGCAACCAAGTAAAGGACGGTAGAGGTGTTGGTATTCCGAGTTGCAATGTACGGCTGTGAGTTGAGGACAATGAGAAAACAGGAGAAAGAAAATTGATGCCTTCAAGCTGATGGAGAATTCTGAGGCGAGAGGGGAGAGAGAGGGAGACAAGGAATTATTTAGAAAAATCTGTGAAAAGGTTGAATCAGCAATTTTATTACAACTGTGTAAATAAAATTTTGAGAGCAGGGTAGAAATATGCAATTGAGTAACCATGTTAACCAAACAATTAAAAAAGTCCCTATTAACAATAACAATGTGAGAGATTGAGAACTACCAGCGATCTATATACCATGTAAAAGCTGGTTTGACTTGCAACAGGATACTGAAGCCTGCCTGTAAATGAATTACAAAGCCTAAATGGTAGTAATCAATTATTTGCCTGGGCCACATGCATCAACCACAATTCCACAAAGTAGGTGAAATACACCCACAAACATTTATGACCATTTCACTGCAGGTGCATCCAGTGCAATTAGCTACCTAGACTGACTCATCAGAGTCACAGATGATTCAACCAGTGGTCATTCCTTACCACCACAAATCCCAATGGATGCAGGGGGCCTAGCAACACCACACAATAGCTAGCCAGCTCTGTTTTTGAGTTAAACACTGCTGTGTTTTCTGTTTCTCCCTAGCTGAGTGATAATGGAGACACTGCAGTCAGCTGATGACAACAGACAGTTGATGCCATGGAATGTCCTTCTGGTGTCAACATTCATTACTCATTCTCTTCTCATTATACAGATGAAGTACAACAGTACCAGCAAATACAAGCACACACCTGCTGTTAACATGATTATCTGAAAATATGGGCAGCAACCAAATTGGTCTGAAAAAGAAAAGTAGGTGGTTTGGATGTGTTCATAAGGATTAACACATGATCTGAAAAACATTGATGTATGACACTACATGGAATAGGTTTCATGGGAGGGGCATTAGCAACTGTTTCGTTTAGCATTGATGCATTATCCCAAAAGCAAATTGTATGAAGTAAGGGTGTGAACTAAGGATATGAACAAAGGGTATGAATTAAGGGTGTGAAGTAAGGGTCTGAACTAAGGGTGTGAACTAAGGGTATGAACTAAGAGTATGAACTAAAGGTACAAACTAAGGGTACTAACTAAGGGTATGAACAAAGGGTACGAACAAAGTGTACAAAACCATAAGGGTGTGAACAAAAGTGAATGAACTAAGGGTATGAACAAAGGGTACGTTCTGTGAGCGCTTGCAGGCAATTTTGTGCTGTGTTGCAGCCTGGCGAATATGAAGTTATCTGAAGTTGCACACAGGTCGATGTAAATCAAACTTTTATGTAGGTTAAATGACAGCAGCAAACTCACAGGATTTACCAGAATGTTTGCTGGTGCAATGCTCAGCTGGTAAAGTAATTTAGCAGGATAAATTTTGTTTTTATAATTTCATAATTTGTGAGAGAATGCATGAATATAACAAGAACACTCGAAAACTCCCACCCACATAATAAGTAAGCACTAAATCAGTGCCGAGAATTTTAATTACTTGCAACATAGGGTTGATATCAATTACAGTGATCAATGTCACAGGGTTGATATCAATTACAGCAATCAATGTCAGTTACATCTGTAATTACAGTAGTTCATCGTAATTGCATTTAATTATGTTTATTTTGTTCTTGTTCAATTAGAATGACAAAAAAATTATTACAATCGCGTGAGTGAATTCAATATTTCAGGTAAAGTTGCAACTGTAATTTGTTACACTTTGCACAATCCTGATTGTAACTGACCCCACCTAAGCTGGCAACACCAGATGACTTGACCCTTTCAAGGAGTACGTGAACCCTGAAACTACTGACTGGCAAATGAAACCACTGTAGTCTAAAGATACTTCATCCACTTAACCCAACACGACACAGAGCCTAGTCTAATCCTTGCCCACCCTTCCTCACTAGACAAGGCTTAGCGTTGGGACTGAGAGAAGGGTTAACATAAATTCCAGCATCAATCCACCGCAGATCAAGAACTGCCAACCGAGTAAACACACAATAAAAACCCAACACCGGAAATAACACTTCCGCATGCCTTCTTGGAACTGATAGTCTGGGCCAGGGATTCTCAAACTGTCTCCACTGAAGGCCCCAAAATGTATGCCTTCTGGTTGAGGCCCCCTAGCTTTGTGTTTCAGATTAGTACTGTGCTATTCTATAACAATTTTGCATAACTGCCAAGTACATACTGGAACCCCATGGCATCCCCAGAAGTCACTGACCCCCAGTTTGGGAACCCTGGATTCTTGGCAAGGACATTCTTCCCTGCAAGTATGTGAAAAATAAGTCTGTTGCAACATATAACAAAGGTAACTTATACTGCACAGTATCCACTTTAAACTCCACCCCAGGCAGACCTGTTCAATCCTTCACCAACTTGACTTCAGCCAGGCTGCATTACTGTGTAAAGACTATCCTTTCATACATATCCACCATTGCCTAAAGCAAAATTGCCTACCGGTAATTTTCGAAATGGCGGAAGGTGGACTTGAAATCCAGTCATCTCTTTTGAGTCTGGTGTCATATGGTATTCTGACCTGGGTGGAGGGGGTAAAATGACCCGGGGGACAACAATCAAAATACTATATTGTATATCAAATTCCAGGTCACTTCAAGGCAGATTTTTCTCTACACAGAAGTGACCCACCCAATAGTAAAGTGACTGCTCCCAATTCAATTAAATGACTAGAATATTAACATTTTCATGTGGCAAAGTGATGTAACAGGTCAACCTTAACAATTTCAGATGAAAAAGTAATACATCCATCAATTAGATTTGTTTTTTGTTTGTAATTTAAATGGATTGCTCCTTGTTAAGATTAAGCATTTTCCAAACAATATGTTCACACAAGTTTTAAATTAATATTTTAAAATTAACAATTCATCTCTTACAGAAAGGTATGTATCAAGAATACAGAAAATAATGTTGAACCTGTTTTAGGAGTTTAACTTGTATAGACCACTGTCCATTAGCACAACTAAGTGTTGGCAGTAGTACATCTTTGTCATGACAATAACAAATAATTGTGCATTCATTTCAACATACAGTATGTGTTATGAATTAGTACGATATTAATGAAAGAAATAAAAAAATCATGATAACAAGTGTTTGTTTTCGTTGCATTGGTAGGATGAATTTATATAACATGACCCAGGTCAATATACAATGCCATGGGGATATGGGTAAATAAAGTATGCCGTTTGGAAATACCATGCCTTGGGGATATGACCCCCCATGCTAACCTTCATTTAAAACTTAACCGCACAGTACTCTATAATGAAGTTGAATTCACTATAAATATTGCCTGTATTATATGGTGGATGTCATCAATGAACTTAAATATGAAGAAAACACAAGATTAACAACAGAAGATTAAATGTCACATTCCCATGGGGGGTCAATATATTAATTTGACCCCCCCCAGTCAGTTTACTACTGTGCCCCACTAAGCTGCCCCTGGCAAGCATGGACCAGCAGTGTTATTTTTACTATCCTATCCCAAACTCTGTAGTCTGTACTGCTACTAATGTAGAGAAACAGCAATGACAATAATAAATACAGCCCACATTCCTGCTGCAAACAAGGAGTCACGACACAGTCTGCCTCCAAAATCACAGCACTACAAATTACGCACTGCCGCTGGAAATATCAACTGCTGTAAAAGCTGCTAACCCGATTAAGGCTAGCTACTCCATCTGAAAATGTGGGCAGCCACCAAATTGGTCTGAACCAGTAGCTGGCTTGGGTTTGTTCAAATGTTGTAGCAATAAGGGATGATTTTAAAATGTTCATGTACGACACTACATAAAATTAGTTTCATGGGAGGCTGACGGGGTTAGAAGTGTCATGCATCAATGTTCAAAAGGGTGGCAATTTTGCATTATGACAACTGAAGTGCGACCTGGCGAATACAAAGTTACTGAAGTCGCACACATGTCGAAGAAGAAGTTGCATACATGTTGAAGAAGAAGTTGCATACATGTTGAAGAAGAAGTTGCATACATGTTGAAGAAGTTACTTAAGTTGCACACATGTCGATGTAATAAGATTTTTGAGATCTTCCCTACAATAATAGACCATTCTAACTGATCCACACCTGAGATTCTATGAGCATTACCTTTGTCTCAGTGCACTTACCTGGTTCTAGCTTGATCACCTTGATGGCAGTAAGCTCACTGGAACAAATATTTCGAGCCTGAAAAAATAAAACAAATTCATTCAATTGTGTACTTTAAAAATGTTCCTCATTTGATAGAGTTTAACCTGCTATGTCAAACAGCTACAACTGTGTACCAAGGACACTGGTCCTGACTAACTGAAAGCCAACCCAGCATAATAAAAAGCATGAACAAAACATGCACATGCATCAAACACATGTAATTAAGTTATATGTACAGGTAGTCATCTATCTAGTCAAGAGGTCTACTAATAAATGTTGTCAATGAAGACAGAGAGAGTCGATCAAAATATTTTAAGACAGAACCAGTTTCTTGAGACTCCATGTGAGGTAAAAAAAAAGATATCTATATACTTATAAATGATCAACACAATTCTTTAAAATTAAGATTATAGAAAAGCATAGTCTGAAATACCTGACCAAATACTTTATAAATGATTAACACAGCCAGTTCTTTAAAAACAAGATTATACAGTTTGAAATCGTAATGACAGCAGGTTTCCAAGCAATGTTGTAATACATGGAGATCCATGAATCACAATAGATATTTTATACTAGCAAAGCCAAGAACTCATCAAAGTCTTGTCTGCACCCCGATGAATCAATAATCTTACAGGTACATCTATGGGACATGCCCTAGAGGCAAAAGTAATCATCATTTGTTCGAACTGCATGCTATTTCAAAGAAACCAATTGCTTGCAGAACGTAGACCCCTAGAGGGTATAACATCCACCCCTAGAGGGTATAACATCCACCCCTAGAGGGTATAACATCCACCCCTAGAGGGTATGTGGGTTACAGAGCACTTATTGATTCTTTGTTTACACACCCGCCCAGTTGACATAAGCACTTAACTCTCTCTAAGTACTGGTCACGATCCGCATCTTGAAAGTGTATATTTGGTGCAGAAAAAATACCACACAACTGTACATACACATATATCTATGTACATGTGAGAACATCACTGGTATATTAGCGTAATTAAGGCACAACCCTTAGATTCTGCATTCCAAAAAAAAGCATGATAACAATTTTATCACATGCTGGGTTCCATGTAAGATTTGAAAAAATAATTGTTCCCAAATTATCAATAAATCTATACCATAATCGAACCAAAATGTGAGTGTTGTAGGGCGATTAGTTTGTGAGATATGACCACTTTCAGGCAAGTTGTTGTGATATATAGTTTTTGATTATAAATGACAGCTGTTATTTAGTGTTAATTCGTTGGCACATGCTACAGTTCCTTAACATGCCTAGACGATATCTTGGTATCTTGCATGCCAGCAAACCAGACCAGAAAACTTGACTCAGAATATTTTTTTTTTTAAATGCTTAATTCTGGAAGCAGTTTTGTTTGTTGCTGGTTGTCGAAACATTGCATTAGACGTGTGTGCATGTCCTGTAACAAGGCCTCGGTCACATGTCCACCAGAGTGTCTCGTGGCAACGTCACTAACCTAATAACCTGGCTGTACCACAGATCTGTTGTACTCAAATCAATTCGCACAAACCCTAGCAGTAGCAGAGTAATTTTTTTCAAATTAGATTGCATTCTCCTTAGAAATCTGGGTTCACACCATACACAAGTCGTCTAGTTCTACCATGGGTGAAATAATGGTCTACCTGGGAAAGTAACTAACTTCATCAATTTGACTAACTAAGAAAAAACTTGCAAGTTGTATTTACAATGAACTACATATTTACCAGATCCAAAAGTAAACAGTTATCATTGTTTTTGTTATGTTGATGAAGGCATCATAAGCAACATTCCTCCAACCAGTGATAAACCCTAGTTTGTTGTATCCCACAATGCACTGCTACTACACATGAGAATATCCTCATTTTCCCTGCCATTCCTTTAAGTGCAAATGGATCCCCCAAAAAGGACCCAAACCAAACTTGATGAAGATGATTACCTCCTCAATTAGATTGTTTTGCTAGTGTCACTTCAAATTCATTTTGCAAAAAATTTAACCTACCTAGTATCCAGTGCAACATGCTGGCTCGTTTGGCAACGTTTATGTAGTAATGTAGTTTTTTTTTAAATCATTAAATTAATTAAAGTTTGGTGAAAGGTTAAATCAAGTGAAAATGGAAATGCTGAAAACTATAGAATTTATTTCAACATGAGTGAATTTTTTTAACTTTGTCATGTGATCAGAGAGAGGCTGAAAGTCACCAGGGATGGGTACAATTAAAAAATTGTTTAAATCAATTACAATTAAAATTACTTTAAATTTCTCAGTTCAATTACAATTACACTTCTAAATTTTCCAAATCAATTACAATTAAGCCATTTCAATTACATTTGTATTATACAGAACTATTTGTTAATTATGTAGAGTGTGTGTTGCTGATTGTGTGTACGAATAGTACGATTGATAAACAAATGTAATGAACTTGGTGATGTTCGTACATTTTGTTGAACCGTGACTCATGATTTCATATACAATTAGCTAGATCAGTATTATTGTTCCTTATAAATATAATGTAATGTTTGCTTGGTTCATTAATTAATGTTTAATTACACAGAGTACAGTACAACTATAAACAAAGGCCACAACCATTTGAAATCCTAATGAGTCTCTCCAATCTACTAAGCCATTTCAAAGCAATTGTACTCATAAAATGTAACCACAAATAAGTCATACCAGTACATTAGCAATGTTCACATCAAGATAAGTCCCAAGAGGTTTTGTCTATACCCCTTGATGTACACCCATTCCCTTGGTGTACACCCATTCTCTTGATGTACACCCATTCTGTCTACTGAGTTATACCCAGGTTGGTTTACTTGGCAGTTTTGCATTGAGGTTGTACCCTAGTTTGCCTACCATGAGTCTCTTGACTTCAAGCCCAGTCAGTAGTCTTACATAATAAACCTGTGGGCTGTAGCTCACTCTCAATTAACCACCACATGGCCCTTCACTGTGTACACTGTGATAGAAGATTATAGAATCACAGAAAAGGCAGACCAATGACCAATTGGAGTATATCTTGATAACAGCTAATTGTGATGCCTTTTGGCATATTTGGAGACCCTTTGGAAGCCAGGTGTGAAATGTCTGCTGGCAGATTGCAATTAAATATTGCTTAGAAGGAAGGCCAGAGGTATTTTGTTGATGCACTTGTTATATCTGAATATTCATTTGATTATATGAGCAGGTCCTGCAGGTGTTTTAATCTTAATTTTTTTTTTAAGATATTGATTTTCAATTTTTTCAACAATATTTTTTGGAATTTTTTTCTGATAGTTTGTTATAGAAAAATACTGTAACTGATTGTAACTGATTGTAACTGATTGTAACTGATTGTAACTGATTGTAACTGATTGTAACTGATTGTAACTGATTGTAACTGATGCAATTACACAATGTATATCAATTACAATTACAGCAAAATTTCAAAACCAAAGTCAATTACAATTACAGTATTTTGCTGTAATCAATTACAATTACAATTACACAATTGGACTCAGCCCTGAAAGTCACACCCATGATCAGCTATGACCTGCACAGTGTTTACTATTTTGGATATCCACTAGATCTAATGACTGAAGTCAATTATTTCAATCATTTGAAAAAAATAAAAATTTCATTAAATCAACTGCAGCTTTTACTTACTGCTTATCCATTCGCACACTACATATTTGGACATCAATAAACCGGATTTGTGATAGGCTGTTGAGGATGGAGTTTTAAAATGTAGTTAATTTGACTAAACTGTACTTCCTATTTTAGCGAAACTGATTTTACCATTTTACCTTACCTTTTAGCTTGAACCTAGAAAATTAAATTGGTATTACAACGTTAAATTTTTATATGTTTGCATGGCGTATGATCAGACAAGCATGCACTGGGACATCATTCGAAATAATAAGTAAATAATAAGTTTTTTAACAGGGCAAGGGGTCAACTATCCCACCTCAAACTGCTGTACATTTTGATGCAATGAGGCAACTTATCATTTGTTTAATTATTTAATGTCATAATTTACTTGTATTTTGAATCTCCGTGAATAAATCATAGTTGACATTATGTTTTGAATCCTCTTATTGTTGAGTAAAACTTTCCCATTTTCCAAACTGTTTTGGGGACTGCCCATGACCCCCCAGTCTGTGTTATCTGTGTGCAACAGCAGGTGTTGTTCACTACCAGTCTGGTACATTTAACTAAAAAATCTCACTGTAATCAGATATATTTATGCCAACTAGAAATCTGTTCTGCCTACTGATACTAGTGGTAATAGTACTACAAATCAGTAATAATATACCTTGCTAAATGGGTTTACTGGATCACTCATTCTCTTAAAACACAACATTCTTAGAGAAAATGATTGCTAATACAAATAGTATGTTTTTCCTCAAAGTTCCCTTTAAAAAGGGTTGAGACTGATCAGCTTGTATACTGCTGCACGGCTTTAGCTGTTACAAGATCTTTTCCACTGATCTGTATTGCCATGAAAATACACACAAATCTAGCACACAAGATATCCAATGAACAATGCCCAGACATGTCTCACAAGAACAATTCTATTGGAAACCATCCCCATTCTCCAACCCCTTCCAATGTTAGGTGCAAGTGTCTGCCTATTACCTACTGCCTATGTGAACTTCCCACCTGGTGATTTCTAGACTTGCCTGCCAGGCTAGAGCTCTCAGGTGGAGGGATGTAGGGACATGCACCACCCCACCCTCTTCGGAAAACATCACCTGAGGCCACTCCAGTTGCCTGGAATTAGTTCCCCATTGCAGTGTGATATGGGGTGATAGGGTCAAGGTCAAGATGTGCTGTTCAGAACAGAGCACATTTGCAAAGATGTTTCAATAGATTTGTCAGTTGTTCATGTCATCTCAGCCATGGTAACATGTCATTTCAGCCATGGTAACATGTCATCTCAGCCATGGTAACATGTCATCTCAGCCATGGTAACATGAGGCATTTATGGATATGACTTTATTAACCATTTAATTAGTCAAATATTGAGGGTCATTGTGATTCGTGGAACCCACTCAAAATAAACCATTAGTGAAGCAACATCAATGTATATCCATTGTATTATAATCAACTGTATGTATGTACGTACATAAATACGTACGTACTTATGTATGTACGTATGTATACAGGGTTTTTTAACGTTCAGCTTAGCTTACACGGGCAGTGCAACATTTCGCACAGCCGCGGGCAAACATGTTTTTACTTTTATCAGGCGCATTACCGCACATATATACACAACACAATATGTTTTATTTACTTTTGAATTTCACACAGGCATGGAGGGTTTTCACACGGCAAATAGCCCATGTGAAAGGCCTTAAAAACCCCTGTACATCTAGGAGTAGCATAAATTATGTACGTACATACGTTATGCTACTCCTAGATGCTACGTACGTACATTATGCTACTCCTAGATGCTACGTACGTACGTTATGCTACTCCTAGACGCTTTTTATCTCAGGTGCCAAACTATCAGGGGTTCATTTACAACCCCACGGTCGGGTCGTTTCAGTTCAATTTTTTTTATTCACCCCACCATTACCTCTCTACAAACAATCAAATGACATTTTGTAGTTATTATGTACAACTGCAAACTATTCCAAACTATTCCAAACTATTACAAAATATTACAAACTGATACAATTGTTGACAATGTCATGAGTCTTTTCTTTTGTCACAACTTACACAACACAAGGGCAAGGCTTTGTTAGATGTTACTACAACTGCCAGTATTATGTCACAATTTTGAGAGATATTGACTGGCAGCATGAAGTATCAATGCATAGATGGATATTTCTGTGATAAAGTTTTTTTAATATTGTGACAGTCACTTACAAACCATCAAGTTATCCTGTCTGGAGGATAAGTATTTTTTTCTTGTAAGCTTCAATGCTTCATCAACAAAACAGATAACACTTTAAACATCTACAAGTTACTTATAAAATTAAACATTAATTTACAAACTTCTGTGCACACAAAAAATGGAAAATATCTTTATCGCAAAATTCAAGGAACATCAATATATTGGCAAACTCTTGGGTTTCCTACAGCAACAACAATTTCTTTCTAGATTTCATGAGAAAATACATAGTACCTTCTGTAGTCAGACTCACCCCTCTGCACTGCATGCAATGGTATCAACAATGATTCGGCAAAGATAATGTTTTTATAGGGTTGTTCCTTTTTAATGGTCCTGCACTGTGTTGGGTTACACTGGATGTAAGGGTGGCGCGTATGAACCTTGTGTATCTACTGATCATCTTTACACCAATATATTTCTTGCTCTTCAGGTTTGCCGCTTTTTATTTACAATAATACACAAGACTGCACTGTGTGCAATACAATTATAATTTTTTTGGGGACAAATCAACCTCTCGAGGTTTGTACAGCACAATATCTGAAGCACTGCAGCATCTCTCCTGCTACTTGCTGTTCCACTTAACCACGAGCAGATATGCATTTTGACCCCAAATCTTGGGTGCAGCCAACAGTTTCATGCTTTATCACTTTTATTCTGCAAAATTTAGTAAACACTGTGAAAGAAATGGTGAAATTCAAAGAATGATTATTTTAAAATGTAGTCTTCAGTTGTGGGTGACTCCCTAAAGAGGCACAGCTATGGGAAATATTAAATAGCATATAAACTATGCCTGGCTAGGTTAGATAAATAGTTTATACATTGACATGTAACCCAATGTTATATGTGAAATACACATTATGTAACATAATATGTCTGTTCTAAAATGTGCAGCCTGTGTAAACACAGGCGAGTCACACATAGCTGCTGATCTCAGCCTGTGCAACCTTCTTGCTCTATGACTTTCTTTGGCTCAAAGCATTCGTGATGACTTCAGCCTGTATAAATATTGATTAATGGTAAATGGCAGTCAACTGTTCACAAAGGCCGTTTTGTATGTTGTTCCCTTGGCAGCGCTAACCCACTAATCCCTGTCTTAGATAAGTTTTCAATAACTGTTAATGATCATTTGCCATAAACACACTTTCCATATTCCAACAATTACTAATGACCAAAAACAACTTCGATATCAGTACAGTTTGTCTAGTTGGCACTAGTTACAACCCAAAAACAACTTTGATATCAGCACAGTTTGTCTAGTTGGCACTAGTTACAACCCAAGAAAAACTTCAGTCATACCTGAACAATTTAAAGATTTGTTTTCATTGTGACTTTTATGGTATGTATTCCTAAACTGATATTTTTTCCATTATGCAATGGAGTAGTAAATTGGTGTGGAAGCCTTAATATTCCTTATTCTAAAGCAGTTCACTCCCCTCCCCCTGTTAGTGCTGGGAAACACCATCCCTTGCAACAAGTCACGGTACTGTCCCTTCTACTTAAACAAATTTTTCATCTCATTTCAGAGTAATTTCACGACAAATCGATCCTATCTGATATTTACTATGACACGATAGCTGTTTGTGTAAATGTGTTATTTAGTTATAATGAAATCACTGGACATAATATTAAATTTTTTTTGACTTGGCCCAGTAAAAATGTTGTGAAAAAACAGTGATCACTGAGATGAGCATGCTATAAATACAGCTCACCTAGCAGCATTATGTCCCCAACACTGTCAGTGACTGTCAGTGTCCACTGGACAACTGACTATTGAATTAGTCCAGTCTACATTGGACCTGAGGTCAAGCACTAGGGTTATGCAGGTGTCCAGGGTAGTCACTTGATTGTCCAAGACACTTATGGGTCACAGCCAAACATGGGAAAGTCTGGGGTACAGGTTGGCTACACAATGGAGGAAACTACCACTACAAAGCAAGTTCTCAAAGTACTTTTTTTTTAGATACACATTGTTTTTTACAATGAAGATTTATTTAAATTTATGAAATTGTTTATAATAATGATACCTTGTAATTCATTTAAAATAAATTTATATTTACTGTTTCAATAATGTATGTTGGCTGGGTGAGTTTTATGGAACTAAAGAATTATCAATATTTAGGAAATAATAACGTATTTGCATAAGTGGATATATTTGAACACTATTTTATTAAGCTGATATTACTTTTTCACAGTTCTTTTTGGGTAAATATTTTAATATTCAACAGCTAATAAAAAATAACTGCAGTACAGACCACTGGTGACCAGTACAAGACCTAGCCCTATCTTGAACTTTCAATGTACACAATCATAAAGACTAATTGCCATTTGCACCCAGGATGGCCTGTAAATGTAATCACTGCCAGCCAGCAAGCCACTGACCTACAGATAGACTTGATATATGGTTGGAATTTGACCACCTCTCTGACAGTGTTACCAATTAGGCACCTTACTAACTACAATTTTCTGTTATGTGCTTGTGCCCCAAACCAAATAAGCCAGGTTAAAAGACTTTAATGTTGTGCTGCCTTGTATTAATGCACTACTTCTAAAATATAACCTACTGTATTATTACATCATCGCCAGCACATAGAGGACAGTGTGCTGTGCCTGTTATGGCAGATGTTGCTACGTATATTCACTTTTTTCCTTGTAATGAATAAGAATGCAACCATAATCATATGC
Organism: Lamellibrachia columna; assembly: GCA_963662155.1. Lineage (NCBI taxonomy): Eukaryota > Metazoa > Annelida > Polychaeta > Sabellida > Siboglinidae > Lamellibrachia > Lamellibrachia columna. Next base: position 7,492,840 of record OY759262.1, read on the forward strand.
ACATAGTAATTCAACCAGAAAACTTGATCAATAAATATCACTGATTACATGTGATACATACCTATAAATAAATCATTCCTGGTGCATAATAACTACTGAATCATGAATGTGTTGACAATAGTTATTCCATCAGGTGGAAACTTCCAGTAACAAACACCAGCAGGAATCCACAAAAAACTCCCACATGTGTTGATGTTTAAAATAAGTTATGCTGTGTACACATCACAGACTGTTGACTGTTCCGAAGCTGTACTTGACCATGTGACTGCAGCAAATAGTGGTAAACCACTCCCTCGTTACAATGCAGGAATGCTCAAGTATCCTAGGCCAATCCATCCAGATGTCCTTCATTGCTTGTCGAATGTAGGACAAATCCCCCCACCCCAAATCATCCTTACACACATTGATTATACCTATTTCTTATCATGTTGTATATTGCTGTACAGAACTAAAGAAAAATTTCTATTGTTCAATTTATTATATATTGCTTTGTGTAAAAAGAATAACTCTTGATTGGCCCACAAATTAGGAAATGAAAAGCCAATAAACAGTTTATGTAACCAACAACAGCACCATTCACTATAACCGAGTTATCCTCCTGGCGACACACTGTTTATATAGGTGGCTTCAGAGGTAATTCAGCTTCATAAACTACAGCTACACAAATGTAAAAACCTTTGTAGCGTCTCTGAGTCATCGACGTGGAGGCCATAAAGAGTAACACAGGTGGAAATAACTTGTGCTATAATCATATTATAATGTGGACATTTACACCAAAAAGCTCAGAAGAAGAACCGTATTCGGTGTGATATGTAACTAAACATTGATACGTACAAATAAAGGTTATTACTTACACTGCATTTTACTTTTTAGCTGTGAGGTGGGGGGATTTTGTTCTAGTTACCATATAGGTGGGAGGATTATGTCCGGGGGGAGCTTTTGTCTGGGGGGATTGTGTCCAGGGGATTTTGTCCGTACACCCTACATGTCTACCCAAGTAACAAGTAATGTACTACTGGTCTGTCACAAGGCTGAATTACTGTATTATTGTAAGTACATAAACAACAGGTGGGTAGATAAATGACCATTGCAGTAAATTTCATATGCTCCAACGCTGGTTGAAGTGAATATTCTATACGAGGGAGGGGGGTGAATGTTAAATTATATAATTTTTACCAGGGGGTGAATATGCCACTGGCATTAAAATACTATCTCACACTGGAATGGAAACTGAGCTAAATTCACTAACACAAGTTCATTCGGACTGGCGAATACAGCAGTAAGTAGTAAGCAGTATTTCATTTGATAGCATTAGCTGTAATTAGCAGTGATTCTCTGAAGTATAACAGACTACCACACACTGATGAAGGAATGGTTAGACCACATAGCACTCCATGCAGGTTACACCATAATCTCAAGTAGTTGACCACTATAACCACTACCAATGACTCGTCCAAAACGTAACCCATATCCATGTTTATGTTGATCACTGTCTTGATGCTGATAAAACACCCAGAGGTTGAGTCATGGGCTCATGGCAGGAAACACTTAGCTGGCCAGCTCCACAGGAAGCTAATACCTGGATAAATTCATTACTGCAGCAACATGCACTGAAATGTAATTTTCAGATCTGTCAGATCAATGCCGCCCAAGTATTTTGTTGTGTCCACAAAACAGGCGATAGTCATTCAACTTCCTTCTGGACAAATGGCAGTGGAAAGATTCCATGTGCAGTAACTGATATTACTACAGTTCCACCTACCGTTCAACAAATGGACAACTAGTGACCACTAGCTTGTAAAATGTTTGTGTCCTGTTTTTCCATTATAGCTAAGGAATGTAACAACAGTAGCCATGAATGCAGCTCAAAGTGAAGGGAGGAGTTGCTGGGCTTTGTCTCTGACCTTTGGAGATGGTGGGAGTGATGGTATGGTAGAAGGGTTTTTTAATGAGAGGCCAGCAAGTATGGAGTCAGCCCAAGAATGGGCTCTTTGGGGTATAACTACTTGAGAGGGAAGGAGTATAATCGGGCAAGTCATGGGCATGGTGGAAGTAGCCGAAAGCATGTTGTGGCCTTCAAAAGATCTGTAATGGAATGATTGCATAGGTAGGTGTATAGTCAATGAAACAATCACTTGGACTTTTACTGCAACCTAACATTTTAATAAAGAAATTATCATGGTAATGACAGTTTAAAATGAAACCAACTAAATGTTGGTATATGACAGATTGGTCCACATTGCATGCTTACTGTTAGGAACTACATTGAAGAATACCTGTAGTATCATGGTGGTCATAACAACATTTTAGTTATTTTTAGCACTTAATTCTTATATAAATGTGTCAATGTTGATTTTGGTCAAACATAACACTAGTAATGTGAAATGTTCATGCTCCTCTGTTAGATACAGTATGGCAGTCACGATAAACCTGAGCTGCTGAGGGAGTGACCACTACCGTTTCACCTGGTTGAAATGTGGGCAGACCAGTGCACACACGTCAATGGCAGTGGACCAGTAGATAACCAGGTCAAGTAACAGAAGAGGCAGCTGTCCAGTGCACTGAATCCTAAGGTGGAAGCAGAACAGTTTATTCTAAGGTCATAGTGAAATAGGGATGGATGGGACAAGTTCTGAGAGGAGTTAGTTTAGTGGCATTACTGAGGGAAGAGGTGAAGATAAAGAAACTGGGAAGAGGAAGGAATGATGGGGTAAGGGAGGAGAGATTGGGAAGAATTGAAAGTGCAGGCAGAGAACTACAATGATGTGGATGATGGTTTTATCCTGAGAATTGTACATGTCAACAGGCAGAAAGCTTGACAGTTTTAGCAATTTCCAGACAGATGTTGCTGTTGCTCTCCTCTTTATCCCTGTAGTCCGGGGTTAGGCTGGCACCGATACCGGTCGTAAATTTTTTCCCCCTTCTTCTTCGTCACTAGTCTCGTTTCACTACCATCTCCCCCAACCATCTCCATCCCCCATCCCTCATTCCCCACTCCCTCCTACTCCCGCCAAGTCTTTCTTCACACAGTCCTCCCATCTCTGTCTTGGTCTTCTCCTTCTACCCTCCACTCCAAGCACATCCACTCTCTTCGTCAACAATCCCCCTTCCATTCTTTCCACAGCCCAACTTAGCTGGCTCCTCACCAACTTCCCCTTAAGAGTCTCTCTCTCTCTCTCTCTCTCTCTCTCTCTCTCTCTCTCTCTCTCTCTCTCTCTCTCTCTCTCTCTCTCTCTCTCTCTCTCTCTCTCTCTCTCTCTCTCTCTCTCTCTCTCTCTCCTCCTCCTCCTCCTCCTCCTCCTCCTCCTCCTCCTCCTCCTCCTCTCTCTCTCTCTCTCTCTCTCTCTCCCCCCCTCCCCCCCCTCTCCCTCTCCCTCTCCCTCTCCCTCTCCCTCTCCCTCTCCCTCTCAACGTCTTTCCGTCTCTCTATCTCTCTCTCACCAACTTCGTCCCTCAGCTCCTCCATTCTTCACTTGTCTATTCTTTTCACCCCCACAATTCGTCTCACCCAGTTATTCTCACAAACTTGCAGTGCAAACAGGCTAAAAACTACGCAGACTGCAAATACTCAAAATGCAGGACATTCTGTTTGTTCAGACTTGTTGTTGATTGTGTGGAGAATGGAATGGCATAGTAATTAGGATCAGTCTTACATGCTGGTACTGTATAAAATGGTGGACTGGCAAATCTATTAATATTCCATTAAGTCAGCCAACACATTTAAGTCACAGTGAGTGGTACTTCTCAATTATAATGCGAAAACAAATTAATTAATACCATGCAACATATCTAATTTTTGCAAAATAACACTGATAAAGTGATATAATATAAACCACTTCAGAAAAATGCAGAGAATTTACTTCTCTAGATTGCCACAAGAACAAGGGCAAGGATATCAAGTATGGCTGATGTCAAGGGCAATGTATGGATTCTATATTGGAGATGTAACAAAACACTGAGGCTAGCTGTTGCCTGTTACTTCTGGTAGATGGATACCCAAATAGGGCTGTCTGTCCACTAATAAATTCCACTCTGGATGTCTAGCATGCCCAGATGTTGAAACCCACTCCCAGGGGTTGAAAACAAAACAATCTGTCACATATGTACAATTGTATACTTTATTTTATTCAGTATTATGTATTACATTGTATTGATCCTGCCTTGAAAATATTTTTTTTAAATGTTTGTTTTTGATGTTTTTATTTTTTTGGTGTCGTTCATCTTCAAAGTATTTACTTACTATCATCAAAATATTGTTTAGCAAGTGGGCTACCTAAGAAGCTGTCAGGCTACTTCACTTTGCAAGGTTGGTAGCCCGACTGGCTACCTTCCATGACTTGCTAAATCTCATCCCTGCACTCCTGTCAAAGCACAACCTCCGTTTGTTGAACCACATACTAAAGTGATAGGCAATGTTAATTAATATATGTTTTTTGGAAATGAAACACAAATACACTAAGTAATTAATTATCCTCTTAGAGGCATGGATATAAATTTGCATTTTTTTATTATAATGAAACAGGAAATGCATACCTGTCAGAATTTTATCACTGTCATAATTTTATTATTAATTTATGAGGTGTGACAAAGTTTAATTATCACATTTTACTGCACTGCTATGTCGTAATGACCTAGAGGAAATTCCAAATATTAAAATGTCACCATCTAAATATGGTGCTGACAAAAGTTATTTAATATCATTACTGTTAATTTTTTTCAATTGATAATATTGTTTAAAATATGCTATGTTGATTCTTTGAACAATATATTTGATATGGCTTACTCCGTGGCCATCATGATAGCGTTCTGAAATAAATGGTAAGCAACATTTTCACAACTATTCAAAACTCATTGTCAACTGTCAAAACAAACATAATTAAGTTTGTGGATAGCAGTATTCTACAATAATGTACAGAGGTTGTAATTTACAAAATGATGTCTCAAAATGCCCAGTCTAAGGGGCCTGTGTTATCCTACTCTACCACCATCATGTATTCCATGTCTACACCAAACCTTCCCATGTGACTAGTGATGTGTACCTCAGCGCTGTCCGACAGCTGATGTTACTTGTGATAAAAACAACACTAAGCATTGCAGTTGCATGGCTATCCTAAGCTGACTGGCAACTATGACATAGATCCCACAATGAACTGAATGGTATACAGCTAGACCAACTTCCACATGCTTACAATCCAATACAGACACATATCGCACTGGATAAAACTACCACAGTATTTCCGTTGTAGAAATATTCCATTCATTGTTAGATGTTAACAATACGTTCCGTACGATTAAATACCATTATATTCCTAGCCAGTGAAAGATGATATACACAGAGAATGTTATTTTAATTTGATGAAGTTTCATCCTATTTCCATTGAAATAGATCCACAAAGTGGGTGCAACTTGCAATACTTGTATAAAAATAATAAGACATTCATGAACCACACCAAGACTATAACTATACAGTTCTCATACAAACTGTGCAATCTTGTACAATTTTCAAGCAGTTTTAATGACTGAGAAGCTGTGTAATGCTATTAAAATAATTTGTCTTTTTATCTAATGTAATGTAACATTGCATACCCTAAGATTGTTCTGTTCTCATCAGTTTTGGTTGTTGGAACACGTGTGTGCGCGTGTATACATACGTGAGCGCATGCATACATGTGTATAACTTATATTATACACATATTCAATTAAGACTCTTGGATGGAGATGCAGCCATGTAATCCTACAACCAGTACACCTAAGACTTGGCCAGCTGTTTCAACACAGCCAGACAGTGACTGGTGGCAGACGGGGAGAACAGCACGCACGCACGCACGCACGCACGCACGCACGCACGCACGCACGCACGCACGCACGCACGCACGCACGCACGCACGCACGCACGCACGCACGCACGCACGCACGCACGCAGCCTCTGTGATCTTACAGTGTAAAACCCTGTTCCTTTGCCTTCATCAACATGGTTACACATGGCCCTGATGGAAGATATGTGTACACTAGAGTTTCACATTCTTGTTATCACTCAGAGCTGATATTCATTGTTTTCAGGTGCTATGTGAAGAACGAAGCTGTACAATTCTGCACACAATGAAACAAGCACAGGGTCACGCAATTTTTTTTACAATACAAACACAGCGTTATTTTTTAACCAAATACAACTTTTTTATTTATCGCTTGAATCATACAATTTCACACCTGTCCAAGGACAACAATACATACAATAAGTACACAAAATATAAGTGAGACATGAATGATACTTTCCGAGATATTATATTAAGAAAATGTGTAATTGCTTACATAGCAAGTAGGGATCAAACACACCATTACTGCATACACCAGAGCTAGCTCAGGAATGGGTATGCTTACTTAGCAAGTACGGATCAAACACACCATTACTGCATACACCAGAGCTATCCCAGGAATGGGTATGCTTACTTAGCAAGTAGGGATCAAACACACCATTACTGCATACACCAGAGCTAGCTCAGGAATGGGTATGCTTACTTAGCAAGTAGGGATCAAACACACCATTACTGCATACACCAGAGCTAGCCCAGGAATGGGTATGCTTACTTAGCAAGTAGGGATCAAACACACCATTACTGCATACACCAGAGCTAGCCCAGGAATGGGTATGCTTACTTAGCAAGTAGGGATCAAACACACCATTACTGCATACACCAGAGCTAGCCCAGGAATGGGTATGCTTACATAGCAAGTAGGGATCAAACACACCATTACTGCATACACCAGAGCTATCCCAGGAATGGGTATGCTTACATAGCAAGTAGGGATCAAACACACCATTACTGCATACACCAGAGCTAGCCCAGGAATGGGTATGTTTACTTAGCAAGTAGGGATCAAACACACCATTACTGCATACACCAGAGCTAGCCCAGGAATGGGTATGCTTACTTAGCAAGTAGGGATCAAACACACCATTACTGTATACACCAGAGCTAGCTCAGGATTGGGTATGCTTACTTAGCAAGTAGGGATCAAACACACCATTACTGCATACATCAGAGCTAGCTCAGGAATGGGTATGCTTACTTAGCAAGTAGGGATCAAACACACCATTACTGCATACATCAGAGCTAGCTCAGGAATGGGTATGCTTATTTAGCAAGTAGGGATCAAACACACCATTACTGCATACACCAGAGCTAGCTCAGGAATGGGTATGCTTACTTAGCAAGTAGGGATCAAACACACCATTACTGCATACACCAGAGCTAGCTCAGGAATGGGAATGCTTACTTAGCAAGTAGGGATCAAACACACCATTACTGCATACATCAGAGCTAGCTCAGGAATGGGTATGCTTACTTAGCAAGTAGGGATCAAACACACCATTACTGCATACATCAGAGCTAGCCCAGGAATGGGTATGCTTACTTAGCAAGTAGGGATCAAACACACCATTACTGCATACATCAGAGCTAGCGCAGGAATGGGTATGCTTACTTAGCAAGTAGGGATCAAACACACCATTACTGCATACATCAGAGCTAGCTCAGGAATGGGTATGCTTACTTAGCAAGTAGGGATCAAACACACCATTACTGCATACATCACAGCTAGCTCAGGAATGGGTATGTTTACTTAGCAAGTAGGGATTAAACACACCATTACTGCATACACCAGAGCTAGCTCAGGAATGGGTATGCTTACTTAGCAAGTAGGGATCAAACACACCATTACTGCATACATCAGAGCTAGCTCAGGAATGGGTATGCTTACTTAGCAAGTAGGGATCAAACACACCATTACTGCATACACCAGAGCTAGCTCAGGAATGGGTATGCTTACTTAGCAAGTAGGGATCAAACACACCATTACTGCATACACCAGAGCTAGCTCAGGAATGGGTATGCTTACTTAGCAAGTAGGGATCAAACACACCATTACTGCATACACCAGAGCTAGCCCAGGAATGGGTATGCTTACTTAGCAAGTAGGGATCAAACACACCATTACTGCATACACCAGAGCTAGCCCAGGAATGGGTATGCTTACTTAGCAAGTAGGGATCAAACACACCATTACTGCATACACCAGAGCTAGCCCAGGAATGGGTATGCTTACTTAGCAAGTAGGGATCAAACACACCATTACTGCATACACTAGAGCTAGCCCAGGAATGGGTATGCTTACTTAGCAAGTAGGGATCAAACACACCATTACTGCATACACCAGAGCTAGCCCAGGAATGGGTATGCTTACTTAGCAAGTAGGGATCAAACACACCATTACTGCATACACCAGAGCTAGCTCAGGAATGGGTATGCTTACTTAGCAAGTAGGGATCAAACACACCATTACTGCATACATCAGAGCTAGCTCAGGAATGGGTATGCTTACTTAGCAAGTAGGGATCAAACACACCATTACTGCATACATCAGAGCTAGCTCAGGAATGGGTATGCTTACTTAGCAAGTATGGATCAAACACACCATTACTGCATACACCAGAGCTAGCTCAGGAATGGGTATGCTTACTTAGCAAGTAGGGATCAAACACACCATTACTGCATACACCAGAGGCACATCACAACTAACTAACACTAAAATTGTGCCAATCAGAAATAAATTAACAAACACTAAAATTATGCCAATCAGAAATCAACACTAATCTGGGAAGACAAATTTAGGGGATAAGTATATTTCTATAAACATCTATGCAATATTTATATAAACATTTATGGGATGTTTACATTGCGGGAAACCCCCACGTGTAGTCTAAATTCAGTTGATATATGACACCTGTCCTTTATGTGCTATCATGCACCAAATGAATGCTCAAAGTTTAGATGGACTAGTTGTACGACTACTAGGTCAGTCACGGTATTCATAGATGGGTGGGTTTACTGGCTGCACAAAGACATGCCTCCCTAGCACCTTGTAGCCTTCAAGTTGAGAACTTGTACTCCTAGATCCTGTTACACAACTTCTTTGCCACAGATTTTGCCACATCCTGTATTTATTACAGCTGATACATGCTTACCTCATAAAACGAACCTTGTCGGACATTGTGATCACAAGGCAACTAATACAATTACTCTGAAAGTCCCACAGACACTTATATGTACAGACTGCTACATTTAATGGCCCACTCAGTGACACATACACTGTGCTTCCACTTGGCAACTCTCTGCCCAGTGCTAGGTGAGTTGGCAGTGGAATCCTACAGAATGTTTAATCAAATAACTGGGTAGGTTTTCGGCACTCAAACCCCGGATAAGGGGGTACTGGCAGTGTACTGCATATGGCTCCAGTTTTTTTAGTGCTATCCTTGTCTAGTCCCCAGTCACTTTTGACAACACCCGTTTCTATGCACCCGGAACCTCCCCATTTCCATGCCGTGAACCCCTGACCTACTTTCCAGAATGCTATCTCACAGATTCTTAGAATAAACCTCTGTGAAAATAGAAGTTTTAATTATTCATATCACAGATGCCTGTCTTATGTCATGTACAAGGATGATTAACTAACTAGATTTCTAATTTAGATACAAGGAATGCTTCTGATAAAGCTTTCTAAAGACATAACGTAGATACATACATGTAATTAAAGTTAAAACTTAATTGACCCCACATCCATAACCAGGTTAACTGGGTGGCAAATATTTCCTTTGACAGAAATAAAAATTATATCAATGAGATGTTCCCTAAAAAAATTTTTTTTAAACTAGCACAAACACTAAAATATGTCTAGCCTAAATATGTCATGCCTGAGCACAGAGATCACTTATGTAAGTAGATGTAGTACATCAGGCCCCATGGAGTGAGCAACGGATGCTCTTACAGGAATGTAGACTTCTAGAAATATCATACAGACAAAACATATACTAACCTATCAAGATTGCAAGCAGTCTAGTAACCGTACCCAGATCAGGACTGTTACTTATTGTTAGTGTTACTTGAAAATTATAAGCAACACATTTTATGTGGTTAGAATGTTCAGTAACAAGTACAGGTGTCAGGGAATTGGGACTGTTTTGTAACAGATCTATGTTACTGCGTGGGAACCTGTAGGCTGTATTACTAGATCACAAGGTTGTTACATCTCGTTCACTCAAGTGTATTTGTTATGTAATCAACATCACTCAGGAATCAACAATGAGGGGGGGTCATTAAACTGTTAAAATTAATATCTGGACAGTGGTGAATATTTATACTAGTACAATACTTATAGTGTAACATGAGCTCATAACTGTAACATGGCTGAATACTTCCCACAAGTATCGAGTTGGTTTCTGCATGAAACGAGAACCCTGAAATAGCCAGGGGAGAAGTGTGTGGCAATGAAAAACAAAACTTCATTGCAGATGTTGCATAATTAAAGGACCGGTTATGAATAGGAAGTGTGGCGTCAGGATTTCCCACACCAACTCACTTAATAACAATGTATGTAAAAAGGACTTCTGCTGCATATATGCAGAGTTCACATCAATTTTCATTTGTAGAACACAACTGTCTAAGAATTATATGGCTAGAATATAATGTTCCCTGAATAACAGTAGTTCTCAAGATTAGAATTCCAAATCAGTTAGATGTGTCTTGAAGGCATGGAAAGTTTTGTAGTAAACACGTTAAACATAAACAAAGAAGTTGAAGTATCGGCATACCTTACATGCCCAGACTGAAAATAGTTTTGTTCAGCTAGAGTGCTAGACTTTAGTAGGTAAAAACAAACAACTTTTTTAAAATAAAGAATGCTTTTTTTTTACTCTCACCAAACTTGGTTTGATTTTAATTTTTAGTAAAAATAAAAGTTGTTTACATTTTCCTGGATCCATCATTTGTCATGATTGCCAATCATTGCAAACAAATTTGTTAAAGTGAAACAAGTTAAAAGCTAACCACGTGCAACTAAAATCAAGAATATCACAGCACTGGTTTATTCAGAATGTGTTCTAAAAGTGGGAGATTCTGGTCATTTCTGGGCTGACATGTTAACCAGCACGACCAGCACAGTTCTATAAATCGGGGTAACCAAAACTACAAGTGACGTATGAAGGGAGGCTGGCAGAAGCAATGCAGAGTCTCAAACAAACATGTTATTTTGCCTGAAAGTTTAATAAACAAAGGCCAAAATATGTTACATAAGTTGAGCTTGGACACAAACAGCATGACCGTATATCTTATTGGCAAGCACAGGAACAGGCGTACACAAATATATTTTAATTTTGCGAGCAAATATTGCCAGAATACTATACTCGTGATGTAGGGTTATTTAATAGCATGGTGTGTTCAACAAGGTGTTCCTAGTGATATTCTTAATTGTAGTTACAAATGGTTATGTTTTAGTAACTATTATAGGTGCATAGCCTGAAAAACATGACTTGTTTCCCTTTAAACAATGATCATTTGTCAAAACAAACTGAAAGCATAAATAAAATTATAAAGACAAAACCTGAAGAAATAAATTAATGTACAAAAACTATGCATGACATGTTCATGGAATTCTTTTAAACATAAAGCAAGGCTGGCAAAGTTATGTGGTTAATCTGTCCACAAACCCATTGGAAATCTTTTACATTCTGACCTAACCATAAAAATGCACATAGAGCACCCAAACTTCTCATATATCTTCCATACATATACAGGGGTGAGATTTAGCGGTCGCCAATGGCGCCAAAAAAATGGCGTCGGGCGACTTCAATTTTTGACTACAGTGGCCCGCATGGCGACTCAAAATATTTACGGAGATGCAATATTTTAGACGCAGCAAAAATAAACGGACTGTTAGTAAACATCTCAGAAGTTTTGCCCTGGCTATATTGCATTTATGTTAACCATAAATCATGTGTTTGTGACACGTTTGACATTGCAAGAAATGTTGCTAAACCTTAGCCGAAGCGATATCAATAGCATTCGTTGTATTTTTAATCAACCACATCGACGCTCAATATGTAACTGCACTTAAATAATAACCGGTCATGTTAATAGTCTTGGCGCCGTGTGGCGCCACTTTTATATAATAAATATTCACATGGTGCGTTTCTGGTGAATTAATCGGGAACCTGGTGAAAGTTTCTCTAGGCTAGCGCCGCGTAGCGTTATATATATATATATATATGTGGTGCGTGTAAAACCTTTTTAGTAATATTTGTAGGTAAAATCAGATCCTGTGAAAAATCAGCAGTCTGTAAACTGTTCAGTTCACAGGACCTGATGTCCTGTGATGCTTGGAGATGAGTAGACTGTTGGTGTACCATGTTATGAAAACAGAACAATCTGTCACATAGGTACATTTGTATACTGTATTTTATTCAGTATTATGTATTACACTGCATTGATCCTGCCTTGAAAATAAATGTTTCAAAACTGTTTATTTTTGATGTTTTTATTCGTTGTTGATATCGTTTATACATTCTATCTTCAAAGTATTTACTTTCTATCATCAAAGTATTGATTAGCAAGTGGTCTACCTAAGAAGCTGTTGGGCTACTTCACTTTGCAAGGATGGTAGCCCGACTGGCTACCTTCCTTGACTTGCTAAATCTCACCCCTGCATATACACATGTCACGTGGTCAAAAAAGAACATTTACTTTCTCAAAACGATAAAAATTTACAAAAGAATTAAACCAAAACATCAACATCTCCCACAGCGCCTACACGTAGCGCCAAGGCTACCGTAAAATTGATGCATATGACAAGGCGTCGTTTAGTTTCACCAAAACTCTGTGCGGCGGCGGTGCTATGATTGAAATCAAACATCATACAATTATGTATTTCTGTGTTTTAATTGTTCGTGCGTGCGTGCTTCATTGCGTGTCATTATGTATATGTCTCAGTATTACTTGTATTTTTTCTGTGCACTATATATTACATGTCATATTCTTAGATAATTAGTTTTATTCATATTATCATAATATTGTGTTATATAATAATGTATTTTAAGTATCTCTGAATGGACTTTGTCAAGATTTAAGGTGGTATTTTACTACCAATTGCCTTTTTAAATACAGTAATTATGTTGGTAATTTAAGGCATACTGTAAAATCTAATACAAATGACCTCAATACAAATATTATTACTTTGTCGCAAAATTAGTTACTAGTATGTATCTGTTGATACCACTTATTTCTGTAGGGATCAGCGGTTGCTACCTCCAATAATCAGTATGAAGTTAAACACAAAATAAGACACATGCGCATAGATTGCAGCATACAACGCATTCTTCAGGAAATGTAGCGTGTTTTTATTTGGCATGTAGCTGTTTCATACATAACAAAATAGATTGTTAAAACAGCATCACACCCAGACATCACACAAAATTAATAAATCTAATCATCGCCATTTACTTAATTTACAATAACTTCAACTTATAACATTTTACTAGTTGCAGTACACATGCACGCATGCATTATTAAAACAGAAATACATCATTTTAATAGCAGCGATGCCGCACGGCGTTTCGGTGAAACTGAACACTTACGTCATGTGCATCGATTTTATGGTAGCCTTGTCACTACGCGTATGCGTTGTTGGAGATGACGATGTTTTGGTCTAATTCTCCTGTAATTTTTATTAATCGTTTTGTACTTTTTTTACCACGCTGCATGTGTATATGTTTAGTAGATATATGAGAAGTTTGGGTTCTCTAGGTGGCCATTTTCATGGTTAGGTCAGAAAGTAAAAGATCGCCAACCCATTTTAATCCACATAACTACTGAATAAGACCGATGATCAAATAAACATCAGTTGTATCCAGGTTGTCAAGAGAGGATTATCCAGAGCATGTAGCAAGCTTATCTGGCCCCTCTAGGACTCCTCTGGCATTTCTTAATTACAGTGTTAGGTTCACAACATGAGGCATGCTACACCTTAAAAAGGTTGGCATGTAAGGATACTTGATTAGTTATTTCAAGTAATTGGCATGTAACAAAGTAGAATTTTGACTAAATACTTTTACTTGTAACGAAGTAGTTTTATTTAAAGTAACGCAACTTTTTACTTTGTTACTTTTATTTACTTTGCAATATATTTTTGTTACATTTTTTTGCGAAACCGCTACTGCTGGTGGCGCTGACATTTCATAAACTGTGCATAGTCACCAGGCCAAAAGCTATTAATATCATCAAATTGCATACCAGTTCGCGATCACATTTGCATACAAACCTCTTTTTTGAGGAAATCGAAGCAACCATAGTTTTATATATACGGCAGTGAACGAAGCCTGCCAAATATTGGCATAGGTTAGGTCAAGGCTGTTGACATGAAATGTCACTCCGAGCACACAACGCTTGAACGCCACCTCAAACCATGATGTAAATGTCTCCATTGCACCATATAAACTATTATCAGTAAGTTTCCAATATGTATTATAAATATTAAAAATTGCAATTTCGACAGTGTATTGATAATCCACATACACTAACACAATTCTGATATTCGTGAGCGAATACACATTGTGGATGGGGAACTTCACTGATTTTTGCCCGTTGTCAGCAACAGTCTTACCAGCTTACGTCAGCATTATACAGCATTTTTTTTTCACGAATAAAATTCATATTGAGATGTTTAATAAATTCATAGTAATGATTACTCTACAGAACTAGAGTAAAGAATTGATACTCTGCCATTTGGCAGCATCTTTTCCCAGCAATGGCTTATTCAAGCTGACCCATAACACCAGGGAGAGGGACCTTGACAGGGCACACTTTTAATTGCAGTTAGCAACAGCATTCCTCTGTTGCACTGGTCTGTCTTCTGATCAATTCTACACCCAGCTGGTACCAGGTAACCAATGCAGCTAGCTGCTAAAGCTTGTTGTTTCAATGTTTGCTTGAGCTGATAAGACATGTCTGGGAAGACATGATAAGGTGGGAGTTCACAAGCCAGATGGCCTCATCAGCTAGGCATCAAATGTCTTTGTTAATTTTACTACAGTGCTACATGGTATTATGCCTGACCAGTTTCCCTGAGAGGCCACTACTACAACTGGACTGACCCTCTAACTACTTAGATACAATCACACCTGCGTATACAATGCTATACATATCCTGTTGTACAATCTAGCTCCTCCCATACCCTAGTGGAACAGGTTGATAAAAAGACATTGCGCCTCATCATTAATTAAGTTATGTATTTAACTGAAATTATTTGATGTTGTGAGTTCTCATTAATGATGATGTAGATAATGTAATTTTCTAAGCATCCAAGTGAGCACCATGTTCAAGTGTGGCAGACCGGCTGACCAACTAAGCCTGTCTGTGAATGCTTTGTTATAGGCAGGGTGGTTGCAAAACAGTTGCAAGATGTGTAATTTATATAACATTACTCACGATTTTCTTGTTATTTCTAAGTGTTGTACTTTTACTTCAAGTACTTTTGAAAAGTAGTTTTTAGGTGAATTACTTCTACTTTCACTCAAGTACAAAATTCAAGTAATTCAGTCAACCCTGCACCTTAGTAAATTATGCGAAATTAAGTGGTCAAGCTGACTAGTTTGATAAACGAGAAATTGGCCAAATGCATAACATGGTATCTCCTTCACTTTTAATACAGCTAAACAGTTATTCTTGTGAAGAACCAAAATCACCTAGTATTACGTCCAGTTGCAAAAGTGGCCCACTAGTCACTACTAGATAGCAATGTTCAATCTACAGTAAAAACTCGTATTTTGAACCCCAATATGGACAGTTTTAAACCGCAAGTAAAAACACTGGACATTTTTTTCTGTTGAGTCAATGTCAGTGCAAATATATTTTCCACAGCAGTGAGACCAAAAACCACCCATATGCCACAGAAGTGTTAGATCAACTGAGTAAAGGGAAGTCTGTTCATGTTTAAATCAAACTGACTCAGTATTGTTATCCTATCCTGAACCCAGCTATGTACAGTTACCATGCATGGCATGTCACATGTTCATGAGTAAATATACAGCACTCTGACTGTTTGATCTAGTTTCAACAGGAGGTAGAGCTCAATACCAGTGTCACTACCTTCAGTGCTCAGTGTCACAATTTTTATCACAAGTCTAGCCTTTAATAAAATATACCTGTACATGTCTCAATACAACCTATCACAGACATCCTAAAATGGAGGACCTTGTTTTGTGGAAAGGCATACCAGTGATACCAAATACAAAACAATGTCTCTAAAAGAGCCGAGTGCTGTGCAGCCAGGGTAGTTATCCACAGTCATACAGTCCCAAACATGGTATCTAGCCTCCTGTGTTAGCCCAATAATTCGGTTGTTTTGAGTAAATCACTGAGACCATTGGCACTGAGTTTGAGATATAGGTTATTTAAGTTTTTCTTACATACAAACATGGGTAAGCAAAAAATGCTACTCTTCCAGAAGGCATATGCGACTCACTGCCAGTATGAATGATTGACAGTCAATGACAGTGTCAGTCTACAGATCATGTTTGTCTTGTTGTGAATTAGCTACCTTGACTTAATTTCCTAAATCAAGTTTGTAATTCACTAATTGATCTACAAAAATCCCTCCTGGGCTGGGCCATTTCCTGTACAAGAACCGAATATTATCAGTGATTATTCGGTTGTATCTTAACTGCGATACCGTTAGGGGAGACTGATAATTCGATGGCCGAATCGATCGCTGTCAGTCAGCCTCCGAGTTGGGATCACTAACCTTGTACACATCTCCGTACGTCCCACTTCCAATCCTCTGTAAGAGTTCAAAATCGTCTTGTGGATTTCTTCTAGAAATATCCACACTTGCCGCGGCACACATGCTTTATTGGCGTCACATCCGTAATCCTCTATTTTACTTCACAATACAGTTTTGACATATATTTCTGTCGAATCCTCCAACTTTTCCGTACATCACTCGATTGGAACGATTTCCGCTGCCGCATGCGCATTCAGATCAATGACGTGCGCTACCGCCTGGCGAACAGATTACAACGAATTCGTGTTTAGTTTCACGCACGGTTTTCTACATTATCATTTATAGTAGCTGCTTCTATATAGTGTATGGGCCTGTCCATTAGTGGGTAAGACTGATGTCGTATTGCATTTCTTATTATTAAATTCAAGATAGCATACGACACGCAAGAATGAGAATTGATGGAATGGGAATCCACAACGAATCTAGAGACGCGTTGCAGTAAGTGGTGCCGTCTGGCGTATTGTGGTATAAATAATTTTTCAATAAATTCTTGGCATCCTGCTTCTTCTTCTCTTCTTCCATTTAAGCTCAGGACTCTATGTTAGCCACATATAAATGTGGCTAGAGTATTTTCGAGCTGTGATCACTATTGCGTGGGAGCGGGTGATGTAATGCCGGTTCGGGTCTGTTTTAGTCAGAATATGTAGCCTCCATTTGTCTCGCAAGGCAATGGTTTGCGTCAGGGTGGTCTACCCAGTGTTGCGCATCGCCCAGAGTGGCTCAAGAGTCACATTCTGGCATGACAGTCTTTGTCGTACTTGCTGTAGGTGAAGGCAGGGTTGAGAAGGTGCATGATTTGCAGACCTCTAGCTGTTTGATGTGGTCCGTCTCCTATTGTGTGGTTCGTTTCTCTTCTCCTCTTCTGTTGCCCTTCCAAACACTCAACCGCCACCTCTAAAGTCCTCGATCGTCGGCGGCTGTTTCCCAGCTGTTTGTGTCGATGCCCGCCATCTTCATGTCAGGCAAGTGTCTTTGTAGCGTAGATTTCGGCGGCCAGTAATCCTTATATGGGGTAAGACCAGTGCAGTTACTTTACCAGTGTTGACCATTGTAGCTTTTCTTGGTCCCCTTGGAAAATTTGTCCAACGAGATTTCTTTAAACTTTTACCGACCATTAAACATCAATTAACTGACCTCCTGTATGAAACTCTTCTTCGTTTGCAGAAACACATACCCACACAGAAACACATACCCACACAGAAACACATACCCACACAGAAACACACACCCACACGTTTTTAACCCGCAATTTAGACCCAGCCCGGTGATTGATTTTAAAATGTTGATGCGTTCGGCATAATAGCCACTGTGTTGACATGCGAGCGGTCAGCGCCTGTCCACGCCACTCGGGCCAAAAAAAACAGAGGGAAACAAAGAAAAACATGCACCAAATTGATCTGCGAAAACCTTGATGTTGAAGTTGCTGACCTTCTTTCACTAATGAGCAATCGACCTTTATGGCAACGGCGTGTCAATGCTCCGACTCCAGCCGACAAATGACGGTGATGATGATGATGATGATGATGATGATGATGATGATGATGATGATGGTCTAAATACGTCTATTATTTCAACAAGCACAATGGTCATTCGGTTATGAGGACCAACAACGTGTGCAATTAACCACAGGGCTTAAAATTCGCCTGAAAATTTAGGGGCCAAGTTTGCGAAATTAACTGGGTGAGAAGGATTGCGGGAGCAAAAAGAGTAGACACGTGAAAATGGAGGAGCTGAGGGAGTATTTGGTGTGAAAGAGTTTCAGGAGGAAGCTGGTGAGGAGTTAATTAAACTGGCTGGACTGACATAAGAGGACTGTGACCGTCTGAAGACAGATTTGGCGGTAGTGGGATGGGAGTGGAGAACGACAGTGAGAGTGGGGGGGAGAGAACGACAGTGAGGGTGGGGGGGGGCGACAGTGAGGGTTGGGGAGACAGGTGGTGGATACAGCAGTGAAATGGGAACAGTGATAGAAGAAGGAAAAAAAAATCGACGACCAGTGTCAATGCCAGCCTCACCCCGGACTTCAGGGGTAAACAGGAAAGCAACAACTTAATATGTATATACCTGGTATGTGTGTGCGTGCGTGCGTGCGTGCGTGCGTGCGTGCGTGCGTGCGTGCGTGCGTGCGTGCGTGCGTGCGTGCGTGCGTGCGTGCGTGCGTGCGTGCGTGCGTGCGTGCGTGCGTGCGTGCGTGCGTGCGTGCGTGCGTGCGTGCGTGCGTGCGTATAATGTATTGACCTCCTTTGTTGTTTTTATCTTTTTAGAATTCATTCATATCTTTAGAATTTGGAACGTGCCAAATACCATGATAGTGGAGTGGCTTTAGTCCAAATTTGTGTAATATCGTAAACACGCTGGGCCAAAGCACCAAATTTGGCATAGTTGTACCTTAGGACTATGCAGAACTTTTGAGAGGAGCTGCCCGATCTTAAAGGCCCATGTCAAGGTCAGGCCAAGGTCAAAAGTCAGATTGATTGATTGTTTATTTAGGATCAACAATGTTAAGAAATTGTGTCCAATGGGTACAACACAGATGTACATACAATAATATTACAATGAGTACAATACAGAATATAACGTTTTTCATGTACCCATTTTCATCATATGTAGTGCGTAATTTTGGTGAAAAGTTAGGTTGGCATGATAATGTGCAGTAAACAGTATACAAGGATTGCAAAGTAAGTAATTTCCTGCAGGTGTCTATCGAATTTTGTTGCAGAAGTTTACTGTACGCAGAGCTTTCTTGAATTGTATTTTGGATGTAAAGTTTACTATGCATTCAGGTAGTATGTTCCAGGTAGACACAGCTCGATTGCAAAAATGTTTTTATATCAAGTCTAAAGGGTGTTGTTTAAATCCGTGACCTCTAGTCGAAATTGTGGTAATTATAACAGAGTTATTACAAGAAATGAGGTTATTTTCAAATACATTGACACGTCCATGCAGGATATTGTATACCATGACCATGTTATTATATATCCGGAGTTCGAGACTCTCTAGTTTAAGATATACGAGTATTTGTATGTAACGAGGAAAAGGTGTTCGGAGAAAGTTATCCCGAAATGCAAAGTTACATATTTACTTTGCTGGCTTCGTACAAGACGATACGAACAAGGAAGAACTGTTCGCACTGCTCACGGAGGACATGGTCAAACATGAATATCCACTTAACAAACAATTGTTCGTTACATCTGGTCCAAGTGTAAAGTCGAATCACGCTGACATATCAATGGAGGAGAGCGACCACGAAGAGGCAGACAGTAGAATATGTCAGCATGTACACAATACCCTAAAAGGGGCGACAACTGTTCTCGTCAGAACCTTAGAATCCGACGTGGTTTTGATTTTGGTGGGAATCTTTCATGATCTTGTGCATCACTGTCCAGGTATGCAGTTATGGGTTGGCTTTGGTACAGAAAACACTTCCGGTATTACCACGTCAATTCAATTTACCATGAATTTGGGGAGGACAAAGCTCAAGCTGTGCCGTTCTTCCAGGCTTTCTCTGGTTCTGGTGCAACATCCCAGTTCAGCAGTAAAGGCAAAAAGACAGATTGGAAGACATGGGCATCTTACCCAACAACCACAGAAGGGTTTGCCAGTACATGCCTGAATGCGTTTGTTCCGTTGGAAGTTACATCTGCAGCATTCAAAATGACTGAGCGGTTTACCTGTACGATGTACGACACCACGGCATCACACGTCAAGGTGAATGACCTTCGACAGGAGATGTTCCCCACGAGAGTGAAGATGATGTAACAGATTCCTCCAACCCAGAGCGCACTGCTTCAACACATCGATGCCTGTATCAAGCCATTATTTGGAGAGAAAATCTGAAGCCCATTGTAGCTGCACCGAGTCCTGGAGGCTTCTGGTGGACAAGAGCTAACACTGAATGGCGTCCAATATGGACATCACTACCAGCTGCTGCTGTTGGCTGTAGAGAACTGATCACGTGTGGTTGCAAGGCGGCACCCACTTGTTCGAAGAAATGCACTTGCTGGGCTCACATGCACTGTCTCTGCCGCGGACACTGTGAGGCGTAAGAACAGGCTAAAGTGTTATCAGAATGGGAGGTATTAGTTAACTAGTTAATTATATTAATGTCACAGTCTCTATTAATGTGGGAATGCATTAGGTGTCGTTTATCATTGTTATATTACATACATGCAGGTGAATGTCTCTGTGGAAATTCACCTGATATTGATCAGACGATAGATATTTAGAAGTGGACTTGTTCATTGGGCATCCATTGTTGAATTTGTTAATGTGTTCATGCTTAATAATTGATTGCTCAATTTCAATGCACAGTGCATACCAACATTAGTCGTGTATGTTTTAGATAGGTGTGTCTCACCATATGCTGTTTGTTTACTAGTGTTAATCTATAATTATAGGTTACGTGTAAAAATGCCAGCAAATGTTTAAACACTGTGGCCGCCATTTTGGATTTATGCAAATTAGTAAGTTATGCAATAGGACGGACAGTTTTTCAAAAAATAATATGGCCTTTTAAGACACTCACAAATGCTGTTTAAGTGACGATATATGGCAGAAACGGAATTATGACCTTGACCTGACCTTGACCTCGACCTTTAAAATCGAGCAGCCCCCTCGCAAAAGTTTTTTTATGGTCGTAAGATACAACTGTGATAAATTTGGTTTCTTTCGAATGATTTGCGTAACCTACACAACGTTGCAAGTTTTGGAGGTCCGCCTCGAGCCTGTTTTGGAAGTAATACAGCTTACAAAATACATTCGCCAACTGGCGTCCACTATTTAAAAAAGCACTTTCCAGGACAATATTTGGACGGTCCAAAATTCTCATCCAAAACCCAAAGGAGTTTACAGTGGTATGGTCATGATCCAATGCTCGCCATATCTAGGTGTACTTGATGTCCAGGTGAAACACCGGTGTGTCATTCATTGTTTGTTATACAGTAGGTAACGTAATAATTGTGGTCCACCAATTTCTCATTTGCTGGTGGTGCATGTGACGTGCGCAGGAACTTACAGTGTCCCGAGTAAGATAGTGAACATATGTGAGGTGGTGTTGGCCAGAATATGGTGGCTGGAAAAGCGAGGCCACTGGCCCACTTCATTGCTTCATTCGCCATCAACTGTACGTTTGACGCACTACGGCTGGAGTTCATGGAGATTGTCAGGGCCACCGATGCAGACCTGCCATCATTAGACCAATCAGATGCTTTCTGGGCTACCAAAACCTGCCATGGCAAACCGGACTTCGTCTTCTGGCAAATAGGCCCTATATGATAAACAACATTTACAAATCGATCGAGACAAATTAATGAAATGGTCTAAAAATGGCAGATGTTATTCAATTATGGGAAATGTAAATGCCTACATACAAGAAACGGGAACTGATACGAAAGTTTCAGAACAGTGTGGTATTGCAGTTTCAAAGGGTAATTAAATTCTTGGGTTGGTTGGGAGAAACATAACATACAAGGAAAAAAAGCTAATTAAACCTGTGTATAGAGCAATAGTTAGACCTCCTTTAGAATAGTGTATACACGCGTGGAGACCATATCGTAAGAAGGATATAGATACGCTTGAACGAATACAGAGGAGAGCAACTAAAATTATTCCAGAACTGAGAGAACTTAGTTATGAAGAACGCCTAAAAGAATGTGGTTTAACAACTCTAGAGACAAGGAGGTTAAGAGGAGATCAGATTGACGTTTTTAAGATATTGAATGGGTATGAAAATATTGATAGAAATATGTTTTTCTCACTCAAGAAAGATAGCAGAACTTGAAGGCATGAGGTAAAATAAGTAAAGGATCAATGTAGATTGGATGTCAGGAAGTACTCGTTCTCACATAAATGAATGGCACAAAGTGTCTACGGATTGTGTAACTGCTAGCAGCGTGAGTATGTTTAAAAACAAGGTTGACACATATCTCAGGAGGGCGGGTTGCACATAGATGAACATTGTTGGACTCTCGATAAGCCAATGGCTTCCTTGTCCACTAGTCTGGGCCTTTTGCTTGGATGGCAAATCTTGTTAAATCTATGTTAGCCACGTTGTGAAAACTAACGAAAATGTATTTCATCATGCCCCACAGCAACACCGACTTTGAACACCTCGCAGGTCAATAAGACAATTGCTTCCCTTTCAGTAAAGGCGAACTGGGGCTCAGAACTATGAGCCGTCGTCGAACCGTTTGTTTTACGGAAAACAAACACTGTCACCATCGGCTGCAACCATATGCACACGCGCTCAACGTAAGGATTTATGTTTCTCTGTAATTAGAAAATTAAGGAGTGAGAAACTAACGCTCCTTCATGAAAACTGAAGGAAGAAAGAACAGCTGAGATTTTAGAAGAAGTAGAGGAGATTGAGAAAAACAAAAATGATGCCACAAAAATGTTCAAAGCACTAAAAACTGTCAAAAGAAAGGATTATAAAAAGCCACTGCTTGTAGATTCCGAAGATGGAGAACAACAAATGAGGAAGAACAAGTTAAACTAATCACCAAGTATTTCAAAGATTTCTTCAACCAAGCCCTGGTATGGATGAAATAAGATCACAACAACTAAAATATGGGCTTACGTCAGTGTGGCATGATCTATTGTTGTAATAATACGGGGGAGAATATCTCGGGGGGAGACACCCTCATGGCGAGGTGAATAAAGTACCGGTTGATTTACGAACTTGTATTGTATGCTAACCAGAAAACACTACATGGTATCAGAAGTGAGATGGCAACACCGGCCTACCAAATTGCGCCACCGGCGCCGATGAACTTCGCAAAGCCTGAGGAATGGCCGAAGTGGATCCGTCGATTCGAACGATTTCGGCAGGCGTCAGGGCTGTCAGGAAAGCCCAATGCCGACCAGGTAAATACACTGATTTACAGCATGGGAGACGAAGCGGATGACATATTGGCATCGCTGAGTTTTAGTCCGGATGACAGCAACACGAGCACGTTTGAAGTAGTCAAAGACAAGTTTGATAACTATTTCATTGGCACGAGGAATGTGATATATGAAAGGGCGAAGTTTAATCAGCGACATCAACAACAGACCGGTGGCGGTGAATCTGTAGACGCGTTCGTCACGGACCTGTACAAGCTAGTCGAACACTGTGAGTACGGGGCGCTGAAGGATGACATGATACGCGATAGAATTGTTGTTGGCTTGCGTGACGAACAGTTATTCGAGAAGCTACAACTAGACGCAAAGCTTATTCTGAAGAGAGCGGTTGATCACGCACGCCAAAAGGAGGCCGTACGAAAACAACACACTGTAGTGCGAAGTAGTCCGCAAGAGGGCGCGATGAATATCGACAGCATGCAGTCACGGTCGCAAGATGTCGCCACGAACGCCGACGCTATGCAATCCAGGCCGTATCGTGGTCCGTTTGAGTGCAGACCGAGAGCGGCGTTACAACAAGGGAAACAGACGTCGTACACCGCGTCTTCGTATCAGACCAACCAGCCATGCAGACGATGTGGCAGGCAGTCACATCAGAAACAATACTGCCCAGCGAAAGATGCAAAGTGCCATCAATGTTCAAAGACAGGCCACTTTGCTTCAGTTTGCTTGTCCAAAAAAATTGGTGCAGTGTGCGATGATGGCAATGACACATAATACACATTTCTAGGCTCAGTCGCTGACAACAAATCAAACCAACAATGGTTGATAACACTGAAAATGGGGGGTCAGGTGTTAAATTTCGCATTGACACCGGTGCAGACGAAACAGTGATTCCTGAGCAGTTGTACAATGAACTGATAGGTGTGAACCCGCTCCGAAAGGCTAATAAGAAACTCTTCGGGGTTGGCAACAACGGTTTGCTGGCAGTTGTGGGAATGTTCACAACGGTGCTACAAGGGAAGACTACAGCCACAAAGCAGAACATATACGTCGTCCGGGGCATACACAAGGCGCTTCTAGGCAACCCTGCAATAGACGCGCTGCGGTTGATCAGCCGAGTGGAGTCGGTAGAAGGGGCAACAGATGAGTATCACAGAGAATTTCCGGGTAGCCGGGTCTGAGCAAACAGATCGAAGACTTGGTGGAGAGCTGCGACAGATGCGCCAAAGAACGAGTAAATCAAGCAGAGCCGATGATACCATCTGATGTTCCAGAACGCCCATGGCAGAAGGTTGGCTCTGACCTCTTCGATCTAAACGGTTCACCATATTTACTTGTTGTCGACTATCTGTCGGCGTTCGTTGAGATCTCCAAACTGAGCAGCACGACGTCGGCTTCCATCGTGAACCACATGACATCAATGTTTGCACGTCATGGTGTCCCTGAAGTTGTGGTCACAGACAATGGTCCCCAGTACGCATCAGATACATTCAGGAGGTTTGCTGCAGCGAGGGGCTTTCTACACACAACAAGCAGCCCTCGGTTCCCTCAGTCAAATGGTGAAGCTGAGCGAGCCGTGAAGACCCTAAATGTCTACTGGCGAAGAGCGACAACCCGTACGACACACTTCTCGCGTATAGGTCGACGCCCTTGAGCAATGGTTACAGCCCAGCTGAGCTACTGATGGGGCGGAAGCTTCGGACGCCAATACCGACGATACCAGCCTTACTAGAACCAGAGTGGTCGCATCTACGAGGAGCGAGGAAGTCGTGGCTTGAGATAAAGAATCGACAGAAAAACTCATTCGACAAGCGCCATCGAGCAGTCCACTTGAGACGACTGATGCCGGGAGAGCATGTGTGGGTCACTGACATGGACCGGCGAGGCACCGTGCTAAAAGAGGTCGGCTCACAGTCGCCCCGGTCGTACATCGTGAGGACACACCAAGGCGACGTTCGACGCAATCGACGTCACCTGAATCCTACTCCGACTGCGCCGCCGTATGACACGGCAACACTGGAGGATATCGAAATCCCCGATGACGAGGACGGAGAAGATGGCTGGTGCTGGTAACCTCTGACCAAATATGAGAAAGGAGGATGTGGCATGATCTATTGTTGTAATAATACGGGGGAGAATATCTCGGGGGGGAGACACCCTCATGGCGAGGTGAATAAAGTACCGGTTGATTTACGAACTTGTATTGTATGCTAACCAGAAAACACTACAGTCAGTAGCAACAGAAATAGCTCATATCATAAACACGGCTGCAGCAGAAGCAGACATGCCAATTAAACTTAGTCTAGGAATCCTAACACCACTCCAAAAGCCTGATAAGAAAAAAGTATGTGTACAAATCTAAGACCTGTAATCTTACTGTCAGCCATCAGAAAGATATTGGCTATCTGTCTCATAAACAGACCGGGTGACAAAATCGTGTACAACACTCCAACATCACACACTGCATATCGACACAGGAGCACCACAGAGCACGCATTTGCATTTAAAATCCTCGCAGAAAGAGCAATCACAACACAACACATATCCTGCGAATGGATATATCAAAAACTTTTGATACCGTAAACAGAGACGCCGGTAGTAGATCTGAGAACGATGGATCCTGATGAACTACGCATTATCAAGGTACTGCTGGAAAGTGTTCAGTTGTGCGTCAGACGTGGGAGGGAAACTGGAGAGAGGTTCAAGTCAAACACGGGGATTGTCTAAGTTCAGTTTTATTCATCCTCTACCTAGCCAAAGCCTCCAGTTACCAACCTGAATTGAATGATCACAACTACCACCTGAAGTCTCTTGAACCACCACTACCAACAAGTACACATCTGATAGATCATGCATACAGCAAACAGATAAACACGATTATCGATGCACAGTACGCAGATGACACAGTGTGGGCAGTGACGGGGAGCAGACGTGTAATCGAAAACATCAGAGAATGCACAATCCCCCTACTAGAGCCACGCGAACTCCGGAACAGCGTCACCAAAGATGAGGAGTACACTATAGACAGGCTATCCAAGGATGTCTCATGGAAATCCTGGGTTCTTTGCTTGATACTGAAGAAGACATCAAACGAAGAAAGAAGCTATATATATATATAGAAAGAAGCTATATATGTATATATATATGTGTATATATATATATATATATATATATATATGTGCTGTTAAAAGTGTGTATATATATATATACACACACAAGGAAATATATATATATATATTTCACTGTTAATTAAACTAACCTTGAATGTATATATATATATATATCTCCTTGACCCCGTCACCGCGCTCCTGCGAGTCATGAGGGGTATCAATACGGGGCGATGGGGGGGTCAATACCATGATTCCACCACCCTCATGTCTTCTGTTATCTCGTTTTGCTTTACATAATTTCCGGACCCAGTTATCGTTAGCTACCTGTAGCTTCTCATCCTGTCTCTCTGTCAGTGCAAGTCTTCCCAACCATTACACACGTGGCAGTGCCACACATGTCTCTAACACTTTTCCGTTTAATTGAGAGTCTGGTAGGACTAGTTTTATCATAACGGGACCAGTTTTAACTGCCAAAGTCGTTCCGGGCTGACCAGTTTTGGCCGCCAAAAATGATCCCAGGACCGATTTTGGTGGGGTCCAATTTTAGGGTGACATCTCCATTGTTATTGTAACCGTGCATTATTAAACATTAAAAGAGCAGTAACGTGCGCCACGCATTTAAATTTACTTTCAATGCTTAGTTAACCCCATCGACAAAAACGGACAGACACGAACAAACCCTTAGAAAACTTGGCTACGGCCCTGTATCACTTTCCATTGTGACGAATTTAATTGGTTGCCCGGAATCTGGGTTGTTGACTAGCGGCTTAAATCAAATAAGGGTAACCTGTCATCGGGTTATACGAACGATTTCAGAGACGCGTTCCTTTACGTGGTGCCATCTGGTGTATGGTGGTATAAATTAATTGTAGATGCGTTCTAGTATGTGGTGCCATCTGGTGTATAATGGTATACATTAACTGTAGTCCATTGGATTCCTTATTTATATTTAGCTTTTGTAGGCCAATTAAAATTAAATAGCCTAACTGCTATGCACAGTCACAACCGCCAAGCACATCTGGTTACCAGTCACAAGCTCCAGTTAGAAATAGCTTGCTGAAATGCGACCACAAGTTTTCCCAGTAAAAAGTATAATAATCATTCTTGTCCCTAATTTTAATTGGCATGGAATATTGTTAAATGTTTTCTTGTTCTCTGTCAATAATTTGGTATCGACGGTCAGGGAGAGGGGAAACAACAATACGTCGGTAGAATCAGTGCTATGTTATCATTATTTCGAAATTCATTTATGGTTCAGGCTAAGCAAATAATGTGATATTATAGGTCGTTCCTAAACTGAAAGCCGCCATATTGGTTTCCATACGAGATAGACCCTACATCGTTTTAGTGCCGCGGTGTTGACCGTATCCAAAATACTGCTGACAGCTTAGATGAAAGGCACTATATTTATATATGATAAGCAACCAATTCAAAGGAGGCCCTTAAGTAGCATAATAACACTGTTGGTAACAATGCGCCTTTTATTGCCAACGAGTCCCATAATTCGCTATTAACACACCTTCGCTTTCTGAAGAGTGCGTTTTACGCGATTAACTGCGCCGAAGAGCCAATAATGGTCGCTAAAAATACTGCGGTCGTTATCGAGTGCGGGGTGTGTGGCTGCGCTACCTGGCGGAGAATGCAGTTATATGACGTTTTATCTCGCAGTGTCAAACGTGGGCGCTGGGGCCCGCGCAGTGTTATAATAAAGATAGAACACAAGTCCTGCACTTCCCCAAAAGGCCAAATAAACATGTTGCAAACAATGTGTTCCTTCAGTCAATTGTCCCGACAAGTAATTTATGAGGAAACCGGGGCTTTGAAAATGAGTTTTGTTTATCTGTCTGGTGATACAAAACTTTAAGTTGGTTTTTAAGGTTTCTAAGATATAAAGATGGTTTTTAAAGTGAACAAATGGGTCAGCATAAGTCTAAAGTAATTTGATCATACACATTTGGTGAAATATGATTAATTGAATTAATTAAGTTCGTTTGTGTGGTTGAAGTAAACATGCAAGGAAAAAGACCGAGAGAAATCACGCGAACTGAATAACGAATTGAAAGAAAAAATTATAGAGGGGTCTATACGAAAATTCAAAGAAAACGTCGATGTGACAAGGACGGACGGACAGATGACGACAAATTTCCACGAAAATCTTTGCGGTGTTGTGCATTGTTATACACCCACATATTAGAGTCAGCAAAATCAATGTTCAGCACACATATTCGTCACTATGACACAGTACGACCACTCTTCTCGCAGTTCCTATTTGTCAACCCAACTTCAAAGCACGGCCATCACGACTCTTGCGTTCCCAACAAGACCGTACAGCTCCATGGCAACTGCCAGCAGCGTTGTGTTTAAAAATAGTCACGAGGTTGGTAAGTCCTGGTGCAACTACACCCTGTCGCATTGTCTTCTGTTGCATAAATATAAATACTTACTGACGGATCCGGGGTTTGATCAGGGGTTGGCTATAGGGGTAAGACCACAGTTGACCTTCCTGTTTACGAATGTAGGGCGTATGAAATTATGTAAAATGGGAACATAATAAATTAATATTATGTGACACGAGTGCCTTTGAGCAGGAATATTCACAGGTTTGTTTGTAGAAGCTATTGGCTGTGAAACAGTGCATTTTTTAAAGAGTTTAACTGGCGGAGGGATTTAGGGGAATTTTTCTGCTATGGGCTACGTGGGCGCATGAATACATGGCTATTTTTGTCAAAATTGATAGGCATCGCACGTCGGGGCGATTTAAAAGAGCTGGAGGTATGTGATTTTGATAAAATTTGGTCAGTATATCAATGAGATGACGGCAGTTGCTGTGGACAATTTTGACAACTGTGGTCTGACTCCTATAAATTATAAAGACTCCATGCCAACTCTCACTCACTCACTCAATCTTCTTCGTTTCCACTTGAGCATAAGACGCCAACAAATCTACTCCAGCCAGCACGGTCTTGGACGGTTGGGCGAATTAGCTGAATTGATACCAGGTCTTTCCAGTCAGCTTTATGTCTCTGTCCACAGTTCTTTCCAGGTGCCCAGTGGTCTCCCTCTTCTCCTTTCCAGGTGCCCAGTGGTCTCCCTCTTCTCCTTTGCAGGTGCCCAGTGGTCTCCCTCTTCTCCTTTGCAGGTGCCCAGTGGTCTCCCTCTTCTCCTTTGCAGGTGCCCAGTGGTCTCCCTCTTCTCCTTTTCCCAGGTTGTCTCCATTTGAGAGCGGCACATTGAGCACTCTTTTCATCATTGCGGAGAACATGGCCAAACCGTCTGCACCAGCTTTAATTTAGCTTATTGACGATGTTGGTGCGTTCGGAGATTTCCTTATTGAACACTACTATTGGACACTACTATTGGGCACAGTTAAGCGTTAGGCCGACGTTTGATTGTCGACTTGAAATAAAGGACACATTCGACGTTTGGCAGGGCGCTCGAATTATAAGCAGACATCAAAATGTGTATTTTTGTAAAGTTGCGCAAGTTATTTTTTATGCATGTATATCAAACTGAAAGACTAGGGCTGAGTATATTATATTTATATAGAAAACTATTTAACCTATCACTGTATAATTTCTCCAGGATTTTAGAAAATTGGGGCAAAAAAGAAATAGTGTTCAAGCCTTGTTAGCAACTGCTCAACTCCGCTGGGCTGGAAATGTAATCCGGATGGGTAATGAAAGATACCCGAAGACTGTGTCTTTAGCAAACTGAAAGAAAGGCAGAGATCAGTGGGAGGACAACGGCTCCGGTGCAAAGACATCCTGACGCGGTACCTAAAAGCTATTCAGATCAGTAGCACCATCTGAGAACGCGAACCAACCAGCTTGGCGAGAGAGGCGTCCACCTACTTACCCACCCACACGACACAACAACACAACCAACACGGAATACGTTTTCCAATTAAAAAACTGAGATTCCACACATGATGGTAATTATTTAGGTTATTTTCGCACAGTTTGTTTTTTAATAGAGATTTGAGCTTGTTTTAATAGAGATTTGAGCTTGTTTGAAATCCCGATGAACGAATCCTGTTGATAATTGTAGTATCAGAAATGTGTTGATTGATACAGCTTTTTTTGCGGAAGTGTTGGAAATTGGTCCAGATCATACGATTTGGTTGGAGATTTTTTAAAGTTATGCGAACAATCTTTTCAGATAAGTATTTTTTTAAATGAGCTGCACGGTGTAACCAGTTAAGAGTGAACAGGCAGTGATTTAGATTTTTGATAAAATGTGTATAATAGTCAGATTTTACTTTTGACATCATATCATTACACATATGTTATTGCTTAGTGTAACGGAACGATCAAATGGAAAATGAGTTCAATGACGACGACGTTTCAATACAGGTATATCAAGTGGCACTCATGACGGTGGAACGTCGAACTTGTACACTTTTGATTTGTTTTCGGACATGTTTATCAAGTAGTGTACTTATTGTTTCGTAGTACTGATTAACAAGCTTGCTTAATGTAGATTTATGTTGTATCAACATCCTCATCAAGGGTGTGTCTTTTCATTTTATTTATCGGTAGGAAAGTGGTAATTTTCTCAGGTCTTGGACTTGGAGCTACAAGACAAAAGTCAATTATTAAAGTATGGTGATATGTTAACCCTTCACTAGGAGATGTTGGATGTTATTGCAAGTAGCTCGAGTAACAAACGAATCGAGCTAATGACCATGGACATGCGCAGGACACGAAACATCCATGAATTACCTAACACATTTTAGGGTATAAAATATTGGTGAATGTATATCTACCTAACATAACCTAACCTAACCACTTCACCATTTAATGCAACACGTACAATCCGCATATGTATTTATTGTGTGATGCTTATAATCTGTAAAAAAAATACATTCACGTTGTACGTTGTCACATCATTAAAACGACATTATTGATTTCAACACATGTGAAAAATTTATAATGAGCAAAATTATAGGATTGATTATTAATGTATTATTTATTATATGTGTAACCGCGGAATCGCATGAAGACGGGAAATGGTGATTTCCTTTATTTTGTATAACAAAAACTATATCAAAAAAACCTGTAAAACATACAAAAATATTATTACTACATGCACTACTACAATGGTTACACAGGATCATTAATCAACAAAGTCAAAAACATCTATTCCCTGCATAACATTGGTACATAATTATTACCTATAGATTATCTCCGACACCAAATAGCAGGTTGGCACCTGTGGTATTTGTATCTAGATTTCTATCCAGCAATACGCCATGACCGACTTAGTACCAATAAGATACATAGGTTTATAGTCTTTAAACACTGTGTCAACTCCTAAGTGGTGAAGTATACAACAAATATACTCAGCTAAAAATGCAGCTACAATTAATAAAAATTTGATGTACTCCATGAATAACACAATATCAGTTATGCTTAACATCCCTTATAACATATAAAGGTACACAATCCTTGGAGACTACGATTACACAAATCAGTACTAATACCCACACACACACATATATATATATATATGCAGTGTCTATAATTTGTTCCTTAAGATAGTTATGGATGACCGTCAAATGAAATGTTTCCTAACCTAATAGTAATACTTCATGACAACCCATAAAACCAAAATAACAATGCTCACCCCAACTGGGCACTGCAGGCCTAATCAAAAATGTAAAACTGTGTCTGAGCACCGACTCAGTGCAACCACATCCTGCATTTTACAGGGGGTCATCTGCACCTGTAAATGATATACAACCAATTATCAGTTGTAAATTAATAAACAAAAGAGTGACTAACTACATTATTATATGTATGCTAACACAATGGTGTCACCAGAAATGTATCAAGATACCAATACTACATTAAATGATCAAACCAACACTAGATCCCTGTTTACAAGTTACTATCTAGTGTGGCCCCAGCTTGCTCTCAAGCACTTGTCCCTTGGGAATATTTCACACACCCTACCCAGCCAGTGCCACATGGTGATTAATCACGACAACATCAAAGAGAGGGAGAGTGCTCCAGTCTGATTCTGGCTTAACTGTACAGAATGTTATATAATTATACCACACATGCACAGTCCCTGCATAATGTATTTTGTCTATAATAATACATTAACTATATGTAACAGTACTAAACATGAATAAACTTAACTTTCTAACCTGTTCTACCAGCTACTGGCTACAAGCTTTCAAAATGTCATTAAGCCCTAGCTGCTAACAAACAGCTGGTGGAGACATTCCTCCCTAACGTCCAGACAGTTCATTTGCTCCCCATCTTCTTAGCACATCAGTAATCTGAGCCACTATTAAGTAATTACAACTGAACATATAAATATGTTTACATAGAAAGATGGAAGATTCTCTAGTAGACATTTTGGTACCATTGTAAATTGAAAGAATTCATTTTCTAAGGTATAACAAAGTATTTAGAAACTTACCAAAACAGGGTTGTTGTTGTCTTGTTGACAGTGGGATCAGCCTGGCCCACTGGGACACAGCCCCTCCCCCTGACCACATGTGACCACTGTCTCTTGGGTAAATGTTTTATTTAAACAACTTAATTATTAGTAACAGGACCAGCAATGGACACAATAAATGCAATTAACCATAAGACAAATAGTTATAATAATAATAACTAATTAACTAGATTATCTATAGATTACCCAGGGTGCTGCCATATGGTGGCAAGTAATGGCACCATCAACCCTGTGCTCTTCTGGTATTATCGCGTGACCTTTGCTGGGTGACCGGCGGTGTGATGGGTGGGGCAATTATAAATTACTAAATGTCCAGTAACCATGCCGGTTACATACCCACCTGATTAAATTGTTGCTATCCCATGAGCAACTGAACAAATATAACCAAACTTTTTGCAATAGTGGTCATTCACATTTCCGCTGTCGTAGGACAGGGTCCACTGGATCCCTTGTCACAAGGAAACCCATATCCTTAAAAACCTTCCCCAATGCAATCACCTCACGTTCTACATAGCCGAGATCGGGCACAGGCAACCCATTTGCAGCCTTGATGGAGATCCATCCTGTGATATCCTTCAGTGTCTGTCCACATGGCAGCAGGTGGTTCCTGAAGAATCCCTCGGTGATGGTGGACACTTCTGCTCCGGTGTCCAACAAACAGTTTGCCGACTGCCCACTCACCTTTACCTCCACCACTGGACATTTACCGATGGCTTTCTCCATCAACGCTTCCACATCTGATGGGTCCTTTAGCTCGCCCTCCCCTACCTGGACTTGTGCAGAGGTAGCATCTAGTTTCCCGTCTTTACAATCTTCTGGGGACAATTGGGGCTGATATGGTCCACGGATCCACACGTATAACAAATCCGTTTCCCCTCGGCATTGTAGCCACGCTTGGGCTGACGCCGGGCTTCCCAGCTTCGTGTGTTCCTAATACTGTCTAGCTGCTGTTGCTGGTTTGTTAGAAGGTCTTGCATTCGCTGCAGTTGCTGCTGCTGGGCTTCTAACACCTTCACTATGGCGGCATTACCATCACCAGTACCAGCGACCGTGCTGATTACATCCTGGGAAACCATCTTCTTGGGAACTTCCTTCCCTAACCAGGAGACTCCCCTGTCACGGAACTCCCAGAAGGACATTCCCGGCTGATCCATCTCGAGCCGGCGCATTTCGCGTTGCAAGTGCGGCTCACGCACTCCTGAAGCAAACCGCCCCTTCAGGGTTTCATTCCTCAGTGGGGCCAAGCTAGTCTGTCGCTTGCTCAGTTTCCCAAACAACTTCACTAGGGCAAGTGAATAATCTAACAGCGTCTCACCTGGCTGCTGAACCCGTGTATAAAAGGCCTCTTGTGCCGCTCCCACTGTGTCTACATCGTCGAAGACACTCCTTACAATCTGAAGAGCCTCCTCAGCTGTTCTAGGCTCTCGGAACCTTACCTCTTGTCCAGCTGCCCCACTAAGGTGGTCCATGATGAAGTTCAGCCCCTCTCGATCAGAAAATGGACTGGCCTTCAGGTGGCTCTCAATATCTGAAGCCCAGTCATCCACATCCGGATCATCTGGCTTCTGGGGTCGACCGCACAGCTTAGGCATCCGCCGCTCCCTTTGCACATAAATGCGCTGTGGCGGTACGGCTGAAGGTTCTCTGAGTACGGCCTCACCGGTTCGTTCTAATTCTCGCTGCAGATGTGCTTTCTGAGCATTCCACTCAGCTTCCGCTGCAGCCTTCTCCTGCTCTGCTTCTGCTGTTTGAGCCCGGGATTGCTCAAGCTGCAGGCGCAACACCTTAAGCTGCTCCTCCAAGACATCCATGACTACAGGCAGGCAACCCCAAGCATGAAGAAATTAATAATTAGATTTAACAAATGAGTAAATATCTCGGTAGTGACAAGCCTTAACACCAAGCAATGGTCACACGTATAACCAGGAGTAACTGCAGGATTACCTTTTCTTAGGACACAGTCTATAAAATTACTCCGAGGAGTTAACCGGCACCATGTACTATCACTGCCAAAACCAAGCTAGATAACCAAGACCAACCTAATGACCCAGCTCCAAAGCAGGAGTGACATTAAAAATATCCTAGCAGTATTCATCGCAACACATGGCCTGTACCATGATACCCAAGCTGCAGGGAAAAGCTGCAAGAAAAACATTATACATAACATACAATATCTGGCCTGTACCAGTTCAAGGATACACACGCTACAAGAAAACAACATTACACATAGCTATTACAGGCATGACATTTTCTGTAGTGTCCCTGTCACAGTTCAAACGTGTCACTCGGTTCTGTTCGGAACTGGTCCTACTCATGTAGGCACCAAACGAAGTTGTCACCTCGGAAGTTGCCACCTTGAATGTTCGTCACTTCGGAATCAACTTCGACGTCTCACCGTCACTTGCATTACGCAACCCACAACACAACAGCAGATGTTAGCAGCATCGATGTTCCTTGCACAGCTATCGGAGCCTCGCATCACTTCTGCTAGCGCTGACCGATGGACGTCAAGTTATCTTCATTCTCGTGATGTCATCATTCCTTCCAGCTGGGGTTTATTTTGTTGTCTTCATCCCACTTCTGACACCATTTTGTAA
Organism: Lamellibrachia columna; assembly: GCA_963662155.1. NCBI lineage: Eukaryota > Metazoa > Annelida > Polychaeta > Sabellida > Siboglinidae > Lamellibrachia > Lamellibrachia columna. Next base: position 7,528,523 of record OY759262.1, read on the forward strand.
CCGCGGAATCGCATGAAGACGGGAAATGGTGATTTCCTTTATTTTGTATAACAAAAACTATATCAAAAAAACCCCAACTGGGCACTGCAGGCCTAATCAAAAATGTAAAACTGTGTCTGAGCACCGACTCAGTGCAACCACATCCTGCATTTTACAGGGGGTCATCTGCACCAAAACAGGGTTGTTGTTGTCTTGTTGACAGTGGGATCAGCCTGGCCCACTGGGACACAGCCCCTCCCCCTGACCACATGTGACCACTGTCTCTTGGGTAAATGTTTTATTTAAACAACTTAATTATTAGTAACAGGACCAGCAATGGACACAATAAATGCAATTAACCATAAGACAAATAGTTATAATAATAATAACTAATTAACTAGATTAAGTAATGGCACCATCAACCCTGTGCTCTTCTGGTATTATCGCGTGACCTTTGCTGGGTGACCGGCGGTGTGATGGGTGGGGCAATTATAAATTACTAAATGTCCAGTAACCATGCCGGTTACATATGCATTACCTATCGTATATTAATGAGGTGTCACACCATGTTTTCAGCATATTGCGGAGAAACAAGCATATATATCTAAGCCAACAAGTTCGTTAACGTACAGTTCGGTGTGTCGAAACAAACACAGGCATAGGTCTATAGCGCTTGGCAAACCGCTAGCTCGCCAGGATGTAGAGGTTCCTGGAGTACGGGAAGGTTTAGGGAGTGACTTATCGTCTCCCTTGAGATGCACGCACATATACGACTGGGAGAGACTGGTTAGGACGAATCAAGCTAAAGATTGTAGTTGCTCCGCCGCCGCACTACTATACACCGTACTACTATACACCGTACTACTATACGCCGTACTACTATACGCCGCACTACTATACGCCGCACTACTATACGCCGCACTACTATACGCCGCACTACTATACGCCGCACTACTATACGCCGTACTACTATACGCCGTACTAATATACGCCGCACTACTATACGCCGCACTACTATACACCGTACTACTATACGCCGTACTACTATACGCCGCACTACTATACGCCGCACTACTATACGCCGTACTACTATACGCCGCACTACTATACGCCATACTACTATACGCCGTACTACTATACGCCGTACTAATATACGCCGTACTACTATACGCCGTACTACTATACGCCGTACTAATATACGCCGTACTACTATACGCCGTACTACTTACTATACGCCGTACTACTAAACGCTGCACGTATTGGCGGTTGATATGGTAGTTCGGGATCTAGGGCGTCAACCTCCATCCACATCTCTTTTGTTCTAAATACTATTTAAAATAAAAAGTACAAGTTGACAATATATTGACTACCTTTTCCTTTGATTTTTAACAAATATGGTTATATGTTATATTTCAGGAGTTGTAATAATGTGCATTAAAGGGCTATAGCAATATGTAAAGTATGTCGGGATGTGGCGCAATTGCATTTAACGGACAACATTTGGCGATGAACTGAATACACTTTATTTCAAGCTTTAATATACAAAGCAAATACGACATCAGCAAAACACACAACTAAACTTGAGACAACTAAGTTTGAGTAACCTCCAAAATCCATTTAGTAGGTTTAGATGTAACAAGATTGAACAAGATTGTCATCCAAGGCAAAGGCCCAGGTGCAAAGTGGACAATGAAGCAATTGGTTTACCGAGAGTCCAACAATTTTACCATAATATAGTTATGGGTAATCCGCCCTCCTGAGATGTGTGGCAACCTTGTTTTTAAGCATATTCACGTTGCTAGCAGTTACACAATATATAGGTAATTTGTTCCATTCATTGATTGTCCTCCGTGAGAACAAGTACTTCCTGATATCCAATCTACACTGATCCTTTACTAATGTTTCCTCATGTCATCTAGTTTTTTTGAGTGAAAAAAAATAGTTTTATCAATGTTTTCATACCCATTCAATATCTTAAAAACTTCAATTAGATCTCCTCTTAATCGCCTTGTCTCTAGAGTTTTTAAACTATATTATTTCAGTCGTTCTTCATAGCTAAGATCTCCCAGGTCTTGAATCGTTTTAGTTGCTCTCTTCAGTATTCTTTCAATCGTACCTATACCTTCTTACGATATGGTCTCCAAGACATTATACAGTACTCTAAATAAGGCCTAACTGTTGCATTATGCAGGTATAATTAGCTTTGTTCTTGTATGTTATATATCTCTTAATCAACCCAAGAATTTAATTATCCTTTGAAGCTGCAACACCACACTGCTATGAAACTTTCATATCAGCGCTTATTGTAATTCCTAAGTCCGTTTCTTTTACAGTAGTACCCAGAACGGTATCTCCCATTTTATATATTACATCCAAGTTCCCATGTCCTGTATGTAGGCATTTACATTTTCCAAAATTGAACAACATCTGCCATCTCTCAGACTATTTAACTAAATTGTAAATGTTGTATATTACCATCATTGTTAACCCTTTTAAACACTTTTGTACGTTCCTTGTTATATTATCATCCAAGTCACTGATGTATATTGTGAATAATAAAGGTCCTAATACTGATTCTTGTGGTACCCATTCAAAACGGATTTCCATTGCGAAACCTCACCATCTACTACAACAAGCTACCTTCTGTCAGTCAGCCATTGTTTTATCCAGTCGATTATGCCATCCCTAATACCATGGGCTTTTAATTTAAATAGTAATCTTTGATGTGACACTTTGTCAAAAGCTTTCTGAAAATCAAAGTATAAAATATGTACTGGTGATCCCTCGTCCATCCACTTAGTGAATTCTTAAAAAAAACATAACATATTTGTTAAGAATAACGTCGCTTTTAGGAATCCATGTTGAGATGGATTTAATAATTTATCCCTAACAAGGAAGTCCACCACAGGGTCTTTAATTAACCTTAATAATAATTTATAAATCAGTCCTATTAAACTCACTGGTCTGTAATTCTCTAGCTTATTTCTCGAACCCTTTTTAAAGTTGAACACTCTTGCATGTAGTATATTAATTTGTTCGACTGTTTCCATTAGTGGTTTTGGAGGAATTTCATCCACTCCAGGTGATTTATTGTCCTTCACTGCCATTATTTTCTTAGCTATCATTTCTGGAGTTACAATTACCTGCCCTAAATAGTCCGATTTAGCCACCTGAAATATGGATATGGAACTGGTAAAGAACTAGTATCCTCTGTGGCAAATCGTAGAACGTGGCGACTTCCACAAGTCATCGCCTTGACAATGCAGTAAGGCAGGTGGTCGATAATTGTCGGTGGCCACACAGTTTAATGGTGGTCACACAGTTCAATGACGGCCAGAGGTTTTAATGGCGGCCACACGGTTCAATGGCGGCCACACAGTTCAATGGCGGCCACACAGTTCAATGACGGCCAGAGGTTTTAATGGCGGCCACACGGTTCAATGGCGGCCACACAGTTCAAAAGGCGGCCACACGGTTCAATGGCGGCCACACAGTTCAATGGCGGCCACACAGTTCAATGACGGCCACACAGCTCAATGGCGGCCACACAGCTCAATGGCGGCCACACAGTTCAATGGCGGCCACACAGTTCAATGGCGGCCACACAGTTCAATGGCGACCACACAGTTCAATGGCGACCACACATTTCAATAGCGGCCACACAGTTCAATTGCGGCCACACAGGTCAACGGCGGCCACACAGTTCAATGGCGGCCAAAAAGTTCAATGGCGGCCACACAGTTCAATGGCGGCCACATAGTTCAGTGGTGGCCACACAGTTCAATGGTGGCCACACAGTTCAATGGTGGCCACACAATTCAATGGTGGCCACACAGTTCAATGGCCGACAGAGTGTCTGTCTCCCAACAAGACATAACACGACTCTTGTTTTACGTAGTGTTGAACACGAATCGACCCTTCAGGTCGCGACCCGACCCCGGCTGACACATGACTTCACCTTTGACACTTAGGCCGTACCGAGGCTCGACACTGAAAAGGATGTCAATACATCTGAATTACCAAGTAAGTATATGAAACTAAACAAAAATAATAAGCAACGAACAACGCACAGTACGTGTCACGCGGGTATCACGTGCGTAACTAATTACAAATAGGGCCATTCACCATATCTGTGATACTAAGGGCTATCTGCTGACATCAATCAAACTCCATTTCAGAGATTGCATATGAGGCTTCTATAACGACAATGCAGCACAACACCGATTTACTCAATTCAACAAAATAAAACAACTCCTAAACATTACTATGTTACAATACCTTATAATCCTATTCACCCGCTTTCGAAAAAGTAATCCCAACAAAATCATACAAATACAAGCACGAATAAATATATATACATATTCATTTTATACCAGAGTCATCAATGCCTGGAACCTACTCCCACCAAAAATAATAAAACACCTTCAATTCATACCTCTCAGCGTGCTGTGAGCATGTCTACTTTAGCTCCACCAGCCAACCCCATCCGCATACAAAGGCCATCTGAATACACATACACGTGCTGTGAGCATGTCTACTTTAGCTCCACCAGCCAACCCCATCCGCATACCAAGGCCATCTGAATACACATACACGTGCTGTGAGCATGTCTACTTTAGCTCCACCAGCCAACCCAATCCGCATACCAAGGCCATCTGAATACACATACACGTGCTGTGAGCATGTCTACTTTAGCTCCACCAGCCAACCCCATCCGCATACCAAGGCCATCTGAATACACATACACGTGCTGTGAGCATGTCTACTTTAGCTCCACCAGCCAACCCCATCCGCATACCAAGGCCATCTGAATACTCATACACGTGCTGTGAGCACGTCTACTTTAGCTCCACCAGCCAACCCCATCCGCATACCAAGGCCATCTGAATACACATACACGTGCTGTGAGCATGTCTACTTTAGCTCCACCAGCCAACCCCATCCGCATACCAAGGCCATCTGAATACACATACACGTGCTGTGAGCATGTCTACTTTAGCTCCACCAGCCAACCCCATCCGCATACCAAGGCCATCTGAATACTCATACACGTGCTGTGAGCACGTCTACTTTAGCTCCACCAGCCAACCCCATCCGCATACCAAGGCCATCTGAATACACATACACGTGCTGTGAGCATAGTCTACTTTAGCTCCACCAGCCCACCCCATCCGCATACCAAGGCCGTCTGAATACACATACACGTGCGGTGAGCATGTCTACTTTAGCTACACCAGCCCACCCCATCCGCATACCAAGGCCATCTGAATACACATACACGTGCTGTGAGCGTAGTCTACTTTAGCTCCACCAGCCCACCCCATCCGCATACCAAGGCCATCTGAATACACATACACGTGCTGTGAGCGTAGTCTACTTTAGCTCCACCAGCCAACCCCATCCGCATAACAAGGCCATCTGAATACACATACACGTGCTGTGAGCATGTCTACTTTAGCTCCACCAGCCAACCCCATCCGCATACCAAGGCCATCTGAATACACATACACGTGCTGTGAGCGTAGTCTACTTTAGCTCCACCAGCCAACCCCATCCGCATAACAAGGCCATCTGAATACACATACACGTGCTGTGAGCATGTCTACTTTAGCTCCACCAGCCCACCCCATCCGCATAACAAGGCCATCTGAATAAACATACACGTGCTGTGAGCATGTCTACTTTAGCTCCACCAGCCAACCCCATCCGCATAACAAGGCCATCTGAATACACATACACGTGCTGTGAGCATGTCTACTTTAGCTCCACCAGCCAACCCCATCCGCATACCAAGGCCGTCTGAATACACATACACGTGCTGTGAGCATGTCTACTTTAGCTCCACCAGCCCACCCCATCCGCATACCAAGGCCGTCTGAATACACATACACGTGCTGTGAGCATGTCTACTTTAGCTCCACCAGCCAACCCCATCCGCATACCAAGGCCATCTGAATACACATACACGTGCTGTGAGCATGTCTACTTTAGCTCCACCAGCCCACCCCATCCGCATAACAAGGCCATCTGAATACACATACACGTGCTGTGAGCATGTCCACTTTAGCTCCACCAGCCAACCCCATCCGCATACCAAGGCCGTCTGAATACACATACACGTGCTGTGAGCATAGTCTACTTTAGCTCCACCAGCCCACCCCATCCGCATACCAAGGCCGTCTGAATACACATACACGTACTGTGAGCATGTCTACTTTAGCTCCACCAGCCAACCCCATCCGCATACCAAGGCCATCTGAATACACATACACGTGCTGTGAGCATGTCTACTTTAGCTCCACCAGCCAACCCCATCCGCATACCAAGGCCATCTGAATACACATACACGTGCTGTGAGCATGTCTACTTTAGCTCCACCAGCCAACCCCATCCGCATACCAAGGCCATCTGAATACACATACACGTGCTGTGAGCATGTCTACTTTAGCTCCACCAGCCAACCCCATCCGCATACCAAGGCCATCTGAATACACATACACGTGCTATGAGCATGACTACTTTAGCTCCACCAGCCCACCCCATCCGCATAACAAGGCCATCTGAATACACATACACGTGCTGTGAGCATGTCTACTTTAGCTCCACCAGCCAACCCCATCCGCATACCAAGGCCATCTGAATACACATACACGTGCTGTGAGCATAGTCTACTTTAGCTCCACCAGCCCACCCCATCCGCATACCAAGGCCGTCTGAATACACATACACGTGCTGTGAGCATGTCTACTTTAGCTCCACCAGCCAACCCCATCCGCATACCAAGGCCATCTGAATACACATACACGTGCTGTGAGCATGTCTACTTTAGCTCCACCAGCCCACCCCATCCGCATAACAAGGCCATCTGAATACACGTGCTGTGAGCATGTCTACTTTAGCTCCACCAGCCAAACCCATCCGCATACCAAGGCCATCTAAATACACATACACGTGCTGTGAGCATAGTCTACTTTAGCTCCACCAGCCCACCCCATCCGCATACCAAGGCCGTCTGAATACACATACACGTGCTGTGAGCATGTCTACTTTAGCTCCACCAGCCAACCCCATCCGCATACCAAGGCCATCTGAATACACATACACGTGCTGTGAGCATGTCTACTTTAGCTCCACCAGCCAACCCCATCCGCATACCAAGGCCATCTGAATACACATACACGTGCTGTGAGCATGTCTACTTTAGCTCCACCAGCCAACCCCATCCGCATACCAAGGCCATCTGAATACACATACACGTGCTGTGAGCATGTCTACTTTAGCTCCACCAGCCAACCCCATCCGCATACCAAGGCCATCTGAATACACATACACGTGCTGTGAGCATGTCTACTTTAGCTCCACCAGCCAACCCCATCTGCATACCAAGGCCATCTGAATACACATACACGTGCTGTGAGCATGTCTACTTTAGCTCCACCAGCCAACCCCATCCGCATACCAAGGCCATCTGAATACTCATACACGTGCTGTGAGCACGTCTACTTTAGCTCCACCAGCCAACCCCATCTGCATACCAAGGCCATCTGAATACACATACACGTGCTGTGAGCATAGTCTACTTTAGCTCCACCAGCCCACCCCATCCGCATACCAAGGCCGTCTGAATACACATACACGTGCTGTGAGCATGTCTACTTTAGCTCCACCAGCCCACCCCATCCGCATAACAAGGCCATCTGAATACACATACACGTGCTGTGAGCATAGTCTACTTTAGCTCCACCAGCCCACCCCATCCGCATACCAAGGCCATCTGAATACACATACACGTGCTGTGAGCGTAGTCTACTTTAGCTCCACCAGCCCACCCCATCCGCATACCAAGGCCATCTGAATACACATACACGTGCTGTGAGCGTAGTCTACTTTAGCTCCACCAGCCAACCCCATCCGCATAACAAGGCCATCTGAATACACATACACGTGCTGTGAGCATGTCTACTTTAGCTCCACCAGCCAACCCCATCCGCATACCAAGGCCATCTGAATACACATACACGTGCTGTGAGCATAGTCTACTTTAGCTCCACCAGCCCACCCCATCCGCATACCAAGGCCGTCTGAATACACATACACGTGCTGTGAGCATGTCTACTTTAACTCCACCAGCCAACTCCATCCGCATACCAAGGCCATCTGAATACACATACACGTGCTGTGACCATGTCTACTTTAGCTCCACCAGCCCACCCCATCCGCATAACAAGGCCATCTGAATACACATACACGTGCTGTGAGCATGTCTACTTTAGCTCCACCAGCCAACCCCATCCGCATAACAAGGCCATCTGAATACACATACACGTGCTGTGAGCATGTCTACTTTAGCTCCACCAGCCAACTCCATCCGCATACCAAGGCCATCTGAATACACATACACGTGCTGTGAGCATATTCTACTTTAGCTCCACCAGCCAACCCCATCCGCATAACAAGGCCATCTGAATACACATACACGTGCTGTGAGCATGTCTACTTTAGCTCCACCAGCCAACCCCATCCGCATACCAAGGCCATCTGAATACACATACACGTGCTATGAGCATGTCTACTTTAGCTCCACCAGCCCACCCCATCCGCATAACAAGGCCATCTGAATACACATACACGTGCTGTGAGCATGTCTACTTTAGCTCCACCAGCCAACCCCATCCGCATACCAAGGCCATCTGAATACACATACACGTGCTGTGAGCATGTCTACTTTAGCTCCACCAGCCCACCCCATCCGCATAACAAGGCCATCTGAATACACATACACGTGCTGTGAGCATGTCTACTTTAGCTCCACCAGCCAACCCCATCCGCATACCAAGGCCGTCTGAATACACATACACGTGCTGTGAGCATAGTCTACTTTAGCTCCACCAGCCCACCCCATCCGCATACCAAGGCCGTCTGAATACACATACACGTACTGTGAGCATGTCTACTTTAGCTCCACCAGCCAACCCCATCCGCATACCAAGGCCATCTGAATACACATACACGTGCTGTGAGCATGTCTACTTTAGCTCCACCAGCCAACCCCATCCGCATAACAAGGCCATCTGAATACACATACACGTGCTGTGAGCATGTCTACTTTAGCTCCACCAGCCAACTCCATCCGCATACCAAGGCCATCTGAATACACATACACGTGCTGTGAGCATATTCTACTTTAGCTCCACCAGCCAACCCCATCCGCATAACAAGGCCATCTGAATACACATACACGTGCTGTGAGCATGTCTACTTTAGCTCCACCAGCCAACCCCATCCGCATACCAAGGCCATCTGAATACACATACACGTGCTATGAGCATGTCTACTTTAGCTCCACCAGCCCACCCCATCCGCATAACAAGGCCATCTGAATACACATACACGTGCTGTGAGCATGTCTACTTTAGCTCCACCAGCCAACCCCATCCGCATACCAAGGCCGTCTGAATACACATACACGTGCTGTGAGCATGTCTACTTTAGCTCCACCAGCCAACCCCATCCGCATACCAAGGCCATCTGAATACACATACACGTGCTGTGAGCATGTCTACTTTAGCTCCACCAGCCAACCCCATCCGCATACCAAGGCCATCTGAATACACATACACGTGCTGTGAGCATGTCTACTTTAGCTCCACCAGCCAACCCCATCCGCATACCAAGGCCATCTGAATACACATACACGTATTATGTGCACTATTTTGAAATAATGTGTCACATTTATGTGTGCAACACATGCAAACGTCTATGTTAAACACCAAAAGGGCTGTATGGAATAAACTCATTCAAGGCCAGTTGCATATACAACAAATGTCCGGTCATATAATCGGATTCCCGAAACTTACTATACATGTTAAGCAAACGTATTCAGATAAGTGTATCTGATTAGACAACGCTTACCTCCCGAGTAATATTCTCAAGACATTTGGGTCCAACTTTCAGCACGAACGTGTACTCTCAAATGAACGAAGCAGCTCCTTATTGCAGACATTGTCTGATCGCATCTTCTGTGGCCAACCTGACTACACCAAATTGTGAATGTGCGAATGTGCCCGGTCGCCCTTCGTCTGCAGCGACACGCCCGTCCAACGTCACTTGCAACTAATAAACGCCCGCTGAATAATGGACTGTCTCGTGTGTAAGATCCCATCCTTAGCTAATTATTTATTTTAAAACCCGTAATACTGTTAATATATAATAAACACATCCATTCAACGATCGAACACGCATACATCAAATTCATAGTTCTGAAGCGACAATACACCCCGCTGCTCAACATGGGAACATCCCAACGACACAACCGGCAATACGCTGGCCGCTCTTGTTATTCAAGACTGGTACACGGGCTGTTTAGAATGTTGCTGTGGTGTTACGCAATACCTGGTTGTAATGTAGTCAGTCAGCTAAGACGTCTTTCAATAAACAGTCTATGCTCCAACTTAGATGTGTGGCTGCGTAGGCTCTATTAAATTATCAGACCCATTGTTTCATGACATTGTATTGGTATAAAAAAATGGAAGTAAAAAAACGTTGATACTAGTGCTTAGGGGTGCCCAAACTATGATCAAAAACGTATCATGGACATTTCAATTCGGTAGTTTAAGCCCGCTATAAGCAATTTTCACTTTTGTGGACTGCCGCGAATTCTTGAAGAAAGAAGCAATAAGCAATAAGCCATAAAGCATATAACCACGAATAAGAGAGACCGACATTAAGTTTGGAATGTATAGGGGCTGACATTTGGACGCGTGCTCGGGGCCCTTGGGGATGGTTCGTACATTTATAAAAAATTCGAAATTCCCCCGGGGTGGAGATTTTACGAAGAAACGCGTGTATGACGTCATAAGTTCGTTCGTACCATAAGAACGCTTCGTGAAACCGGCAGTGATGCCTGGTTTATAAGGCATGAAGCCGTATGATTCTTGTATCCGTCATTGCCATTGGCATTGCTCTACCAAACAAATACTGGGGAGAGCGACTATTCGAAAGCTCTTGGCTGCCTTTGCATTAAATGACATTTTCAATAGCTATATCAGTCATGATTTAATTCAAATTGAGCTAAAGTTTCTAGGGGGTCAAATCCGGGTTACTCGGGATATTCTTTCCTGTCATCATTAGGTTATCACTGTGTTATCATTAGGTTGTCATTGTGTTATCATTAGGTTGTCATCATGTTACCATTAGGTTATAATGAAACGTAACATCACTTTTGGGAAGCGTACTATCCTGCTAACGGCGAGTATGACATCAATAAATAAATATAACTTTCGGAACGATTGTTCAATTGTGTGTACAATTTAATTCATTAAACAATGTTATTTGGTGGTGTTGTTATTTGGTGGTGTTGCCAATTTGGCTACTTGACATTATACATCGTTTTTCAGTACAGCACTAACCGTGAGCACATCATCATATAGCGGAAATACTTCATTATTTCGCCTACAGCTTGGTTGTATATATTTGGCACATTCAAGGAAAGGTGGTTTGAGAGAGATGCATGTATTCCACAACAAATCACCAGTATAACCATTTAACACTTTAATTGGTCACACAGCTTATACAAATAATAAATTCACGTCAGGCATACCTCTACCAAAGTCGAGTGATGTCCCAATATGTAAAGGAGCTAATCAACATAATTAATAAAGTTAAAATCGTTTACTAATGCTAGCTAACATCTTTCTAAATCGTGTTACAGATACATTTACACACAAACGCAAATATTTTGTTCTTCATGTAGTATCGAATTAAAACATATTTTTAATTTAAATATCTTACTGGTGGCGGCTGCGCAAACAAATGTTCTTTTACGCAGGTTCCTTCGTGTATGTTTCGTTTGTAAAAGAGACCTTGTGTCAATGGCATGCCATCTGTCGGTGCTAACGACCTTGTGTCGTGCTTGTTATCGTAGCCCCTGTTTAATGTTGCATGAGAACTAATGACGCAGCGTTTGTAGTCATGGTCTGCGGCTTCACGCAATTAAAACGTGACAAGGGAAAGGCTTTGACATTTAGCCAGGAAGTTAATGCCCAAGTGTCCGTGAATGGCACTGCGTTATAATGTAATGTTTTGTTAGCAACCCTAGGGATTGGATATCACTTATTGTCCATTGGGTGGGCATGCAGGTGATAAGCGACAGTATCGTGTTGTGCCTGGCGTATCACGACTTTGATACCCCAGGAGAGAGGAGAGTCTATTAATGTGTAATATTTGCATCAACTACGTTGACGACGAAGAACGGGACAAGGAAAGGGTGGAGAATATTCGAATGTGTATATAGAGAAATATGTAAAGAATAAACGTGTAAGAAAATGCAGTGGACTCTCGCTGCATGGAACATATTGGGATTTGTCCAATACAGAATAATTCCCGTCTCACTCACTCACTCACTCACTCACTCACTCACTCACTCACTCACTCACTCACTCACTCACTCACTCACTCACTCACTCACTCACTCACTCACTCACTCACTCAATCACTCACTCACTCACCCACTCAATCAATCAATCAATCACCCACCCACCCACCCACCCACCCACCCACCCACCCACTCAGTCTTCTTCGTGCCCTGTGTGGCCCATAAGGCTTCCACAAAAGAGCGCCACTGCTGTTGGTCTGCAGTCTGCCTGGTGATGGTGTACTAAACCATGCTGCATATTTTCATATCTTTTCTTCAGTCCTTCTCAATGTTTCGTTCGGGCAACCCCGTCTCATTCTTCCGTCCGTCATTAGACTGTAGCAGTGCGCCAGGTCACATTCTGCACACAAGTTTAAGCCCCCTAGTCTCTCTGTCGATCTTGCCAGGGATGTTGTGTTTAGGGGAGCATTTGTGATCGTATTTCACCAAAATACCTTCTGGAAGGTCTCAAGTTTATGTCCTAGCCTGCCTAGTCGTTTCCAGCACTAAAAACCATGAATTAATAATCAGTCAGTCTGGAAACATTTATATTTCTTTAAGTACGTTTGTGGATTTTTGTCTGAACATTTATAGATTTGACTTCTCTAGCACTAAAATGGATAATCGGTCCAAGCGTACGGGCGTAATCTCTGGCGGCTCTTAAAAGATTTAATCTACGACTGTGACGAAAATAGACGACGCGTTAATATTGACCCGATGTCGAACCGCTTGAGCGAGCGCGTGCTCAATCAGAACATTTGTGCGGCGCGTTTTATCTATTTTTTACGGTGTTTCCCCCCGTCGCCCTGGTGAGTGGTAAACACGACGGCGTGTCACGCGCCATTTGTCGAACGGCGCAGCAGACGACATTTCAACGCAGCGGCGCGTGGCCGGTTACCAAGAGAACCCGCAATATTTCGACTTGTTTGGCGCCGCTAATTGAGCCGGTACTCGAAGCCTCAACGAAAGTATGTGATCTGAGAGGCCATGAAATTTATGCCGACTAACCAATCGTGCAATATTAGTCGGTGTTCGCTGTGGTAGAGTAGATTGCTAGGATGTCGTTCAATGCGTCGCTGCCCCCACGGTTTCCACCGGTTAGGCGCAAAATATTGCTTAGGTAAAAAAAAATTTTTGCCGCTTCTGAGCATTGTGGTTTGGGTCACGCTTCCCAGCGAGCACCACAACATCTGCGTTCATTTTCTTATACTTACTTACACAATCTTCTTCGCTCAAACTGGAGCGTAAAGCTAAAACAACATTTCTCAAACGCACTCTATGTTTTGCTGATTTCTGCATATCTTTCCAGGTGGTACCAAACTTCACCATTTCTTCAGCTACTGACCTCTTTCAGCTATTTTCGGTCTTCCCGGTTTTCTTTTCCTCTGATGATTCCATATAGGGTCTGTCTCGTGACGCTTAATACATTGGCGCCACATTGCCATTGGCTAATGCTAATGAAACACTTTATTGGAGATCATTATAATTAACCTAGTTGCGGGAGAATATAGCATTGTTTCGACGCATGCGCAACAGAAGCGTCCAGGGACGTACACTTTTATGAACTCCAATGTATCATTTAGCGTGAGTTTTATGATTGCCAAATAATTGTGCATTCCACTGCATACTTTAAAGTGCTATTTTTTATTTACGAGTGTATAGAATTTACAGATAGGTCTACTCTTGGCTGTTTACGTTGAGCCCGTTTATCGACGCAGTGCGAACGAGACGGAGGTATTCATTGAACTGTCCGGTAACTTATCGGGCGGGTCCTGAACGCTGAACATCAGGCGAAAATCTTCGATATTGGAAACGCTGTCACTGACGCGTTTTCCTACAATACTGCGATTAGGCCTAAATTCCGGTTATCGATCGTTTGTCGTGAGCTTTGTGTGCATACAGAGAGAATGTCAATAATTTATGTAAGTTATCTGTTTGCGTAAATCTAACATATGAATCACAATGCGGCGAATTTTCGCGTCAGTACTTAAATTATCGCTGTTAGGGAAAAAGTCAACGGCCTGGTCATATAACGAGACAGAGGGTCGCTATTTGCTTTATTATTTACCTATATTTCATGTGCAACGATAATCGTGCAGGTCATTTCCTGACGGGACTTCCCGTTTCCGTCACGCTCCGAGTAACCTGTTGTTGGCCCGGCTAATGCGCGCCCGCTGACGTTAGCCTGACAGGCACCCCCCCCCCCCCGCCTCGCCCGGCGTCGCCCCACAGTCAACACGCCGACCTATGGCAGCGACCTGCATAAATTGCCTCGGCCGCCCGCGAAACGAAACAGATTTTGTATTGTTGCGTTGCCCGCTCTCGCGTTGTCGTGTCCAGTGGAACCAGCCTTCTCCTGTCCAGCAGCGGACGAAGAAGTCCTGGGGGCCGATGCGATAGCTACTTCTGTGACGAGTTTACGCTCAAGGGACCACGGCTAATAGTTGGAGGAAGTCACCGGCAATTGCTGTTTGCATGCTGCGATTTGGCAACGGCGCAGGTAAGCTATTGTTGTCGTGCATGCGGCGGTGGTTTCTGTTCTTTCAATCTATTTGTCAGTTGGCGTAAATGTAAAGCTACACTGGTCAGTTATAAAGAATAATTAAACAACCAATTGATCAATCAACCAAAAAATCGGTCAGTATATATTTTATATATGATATTGCACCATCACGAATCATCTTACTTATAAATATTGGCTATGAACAAATAAGATATAAGGTTATGCAATTTAAAGAAAAGATGAACAAATACTTGTTAGTACGGCTACAATTATGAAAGTTCATAGGGAATAAATTAATCAAAATGTGCGTGTTTTCATTTAAAAGTTTTGGGCTGTATCAAGGATTTGACTTTGAATCATTCCATACGTTACGCTGCGTCACACAGTGTATTCGCCGTACATCAAGTGCAGGCGTTATTTTATGGTATTTGGTGACAACATCTAGCTAATAACATCTCAACACATATGATGATTCCTAATTTTTTTAGGATTGCTGCACAACAATTGGGTATTCGTTTTTAAATCCGACATTATTTATTGTCCGTTATCCTAAACGCTTTTCTAGAGTGATAGGCCCACCCACCTTAAATGTCATAATTGCGAGTATCAATAATTTGATAACTAGCAATGCAACAACCCGATGTAATCACGGAGACACAAAGGTATACATTAGCTAGGGATTTGGCCATTGCCAACATATATATATATATATATATATATATATATATATATATATATATATATATATATATATATATATATATATATATATATATATATATATATATATATATATATATATATATATATATATATATATATATATATATATATATATATATATATATATATATATATATATATATATATATATATATATGTATATATATATATATATGTACAACGCACTCGCGCGCGCGCACAAACACACACACACACACACACACACACACACACACACACACACACACTGTACATACGAACGTATTGGGGCAGAACAATTCATAAATAATCAAGTACACTTCGCAAAATTGTTTAACCTATGCTGATTCAATCGTCATTCACTTCAATCACACAGTCTTGTATTTACCTATGCCTATAACATTTACCTCTGTCTGTAACACTTGACTATAAACATCGACTCAGTACATCGACGTTTTGTTCTCATTCCCCAGGGTCATTTGAACAACCACCCAATAGGTCGCCCAGGGCAGTCACGAACAGCTAAAATAAACATTTAATTATGAGAGGATTAACAATAGGCTACTTACTTCTCCAACGCAACCTACTGGTAAATGTTGAAAATAATTAATGTATGACGGCATCTGTTTCGGATGTTTAGCGCGTAGAAATAACAACAGGCAAACTGGTTTGTTGTGGAAACTGGCGCCCCCAACATAAATACACAAAGGTTTGATGTTTCTGGGTCAGTTCTGCTCTTGTTGTTTGAACTGATCGCTCCCCGCCTGCTTTCAGCATTCTCATTCTTCCCCGCTGGCGCTGGTTAACCAATTTTTTTACTCACAGAAGCAGCGGCGATTAGAAGAAAAGACGCGAGATCCTGCGACGTCTGAACAAACCCTGGCAGCGACGAGACGGTGATTCACCGGTGACGCCGCCGATCTGTCCGCTGTTGCCAAGGCCGCAAACACTGTCTTTGTTCGCCTCTTCTTGGCGGTGGGGTGCGCAGCCGTTGTTATCTCCTATTGCATCGAGTGGCCAACGAGCCGCCGCGACAGAACGAGCTCTTTTGTGGTAGCCATGCCACAAACAGACGAAATTTGCTCGCTCGCGAGCGTCTGGCGGGAAACGCCGCACAGACGCTAAGAATCGACGGCGATGAAAGCGCAAGGGACCATCATGCATCAACCGCCTTATCGCAAGAAACGACCACCCCTTCTCGTCGGGAAACATTACGCCTACGCCAAACTACCTGAGATCATCTGCAGTAGTTTCTTCCGGCCGTACGACACCGCGCCTCGGTTGCCTCCGGCGCCTGCGAAGGGTTACCCCGATAACGGGTGCCGACCATACGACGTTACCCCGCAGCAGTACGGCGGTCAGCAGCGGCCGTATGACGGTGGCAATCCGCCGTGGCATCAGAACAAGAAACCACGACACAAGGAGAACCATGGTGTGGTTGTCAGACAGGCAGATATGGCGCCAAGACAAAGCGAAAACTGCGGCCGGCAGCCGGAGAACTATGTTCCGCCAAAAGCCGCACCCCACCAGGATAACGCCTCCTTGTTGGGCGCCTCTCCGATGACTTGGGAAACGACGCCAGCGGCCACGACTAGTATGATGACATCGCCGGCTGCGATCCCTGGTCAAGCAGTGCGGAGCCAGTACGAAAATGTCAAGTCAACAAGTCATCATAGGTGGGTATCGTATTGCCTTTCCCGATGACGGCGCAACATCGCATTTGTCACTTTGTCACTTCGTTGCTTTCACCACTGGCGTGTTTCTGATAGGCCTATTTAAAACTTCCCGCGATTCTAGCAGTAATGCAATATACTTTTACCAACAGCCAAGTTGAAACTATTTTCTACTATACTGTTACATTTACCATAGAAAGCTGATTCTGTTTTCAGTATATATTGCCTTTTTAAACACGACGACTCAAGCGCATTAACAAACTACTGTCAAAGTAATAGATATACAGATTTTATTTCTAAGCATGGACGATATCAAAATCATTTAACTGAGATCAGCAACAACACAATAACTACAATATAAAAAATGATACAGCTTATGCGTGTATTTAATGTTGAAACAGAAGTTATATGAGTTACATTGTGAAGATTTTTTAATTTCACTAATATCAAACAGAAAGCTATGTTACCAAAAGAGAAGCAAATACCGACGAGCATGAAACTTTGCTCACGACAAAACAGTGGCCATTTCAGCAACAGCAATAATTGTTAATTTGTCACGCCATCAGTATTAGTCCGTACGTCGCTAATCCGGTATAGACTCGCCTCCTTCGTACTGTCAGGGAGTCAATATGTACAGAGCATTTAGCGATGTTTGAGTTGTCATCACCTATCGCACGTCTCCA
Source organism: Lamellibrachia columna (assembly GCA_963662155.1). NCBI lineage: Eukaryota > Metazoa > Annelida > Polychaeta > Sabellida > Siboglinidae > Lamellibrachia > Lamellibrachia columna. The sequence goes on from OY759262.1 coordinate 7,546,475, forward strand.
GACTTTATTAGTGGACGGCTAACAGCGGCGATTCTTTGATGTTGGTTACACGTAATCATAGTCCAGGTTCCACGTTCACGGAGCAGACATTGCATAACGTGTACGTACCAAAGTCTTTGTTAATACTCCGTGTGATAGATTTTGACACACCGCATGGCATGTCTCCTGGGAAATAGGTCTAAGCGAATATAGTTCGTTGGTGGATCTGCATTTTTTGTGAAGCAATACATCGTTATACTCAGGCTTGGGGCTAATTACCTTATATCAACTCCAATTCCATCAATTACAAATACCAATACAAATTGCACCTCAACAATACAGATTACAAAATACCAATTCCAGTTATCAATTCCACATTGAAATGAAAGTATGTGAATAGAGCAACCGTATACATACACAACGCCACAAAATTACATAATACTTGGATGTTTATTTTATTTAACCTCTGCATATTATTATATACATAATGGAAAAAATATGATATACACAACGTAGTCTATTTTATTGATTATCTGTAGCAATAATCTGAGTTAAAAAAGTTACGTGATGTAATTGGAAAAGTCATTGAATCGTCATTCAAAATACCAATTACATTTTCACCAATTTCAATTCCAGTTACTTAAAACACCAATTCTGGAAGTGGAATTGGCGTTTCAATTCCAATTACAATGTAATTGACACCGAGTCTGGTTGTATCGCAACCGCCGGCAATAATATTTTCCCTCGTCTCGTGTACTATATCGTCGTCGATGTAGTGCATAATTAAAGATACGCAGTAGTTATAAACTATAATTTATGTACTATAATATCTTGACAGCTCAAACATGTTTTAATGAACCACAATTTTTAAATGTAATTTGACCTTTATCTGTTTATGAATATCGACCTTGCCGTTCAACAAGCACGGTAAACACGATAAATTCCAATTAAACAGATTATGAAACAAATTGTCGTTCATTAAAATACATTTGTGTTGGCGGTGTATATATATATATATATATATATATATATATATATATATATATATATATATATATATATATATATATATATATATATATAATTATATATAGTTTATACTATGTAACTTTACGGTAAACGGTTGAGTACAGTGAAATACACACCGGTGCGTATTCCGGATAAAAAGGGTTATTCTGTGTGAAATCTAGGACTACTAACAGTGATTCTCACGAAATGATGCAACATTGGAGGAAACAGGCGTGTTGCCAGTGTTTCTTGATAGGGTTTATTTTGAAGGTCAATAATATGTGTTTCACCTAAGTTTATGTATAGCCTATCTCGGCTATACTTAGAAGAAAGAAGAAAAAGCCTATGTCGCCAGTAGTATATTATTCCTACAAAAATATGTCATGAAAAAATAAGTTACGTTATGCTAAACTTTAATTGGAATAAGTTACATAAGTTGCCTTCCTGCAGCAGCCAGAACCTGGTTGCATCAGAAGGACAGGTGGCTCGTCCATTGAGACTGACCATGTTCAATTACAAATTTTTCATGTATGTCATGTGATAGGCCACCCCTAATTCTGCCTCCTTGCCCTCCAAATATTTTCACGGGCGTGAATTTGCCCTTTTTACAGACTCATCACCATGTCCTTTTGAAAACCTAGGCAAATCACTGTAGTAAGAGCAAAACAGACTTGAATGAAGTATTTATCATTACTGGGTGTGGAAACACGTGACGTTTACATTCTGTGAACAAGTAGACAACAAGATGTGACAATGTCCCTGCCATCGTTGCTGTTGATGTAGACAGACATGTTGACGTTGCTAAAGGTGGTAAATATTTATGATGTACGGTTTTATTTATTTTGCCTACACTGTCATTTTGCTTTGTAATTTGATATTGATGTTTTATGCATAAAGCTTTACAGACGGTTTGTACTATCCCATATGTAGCAGCTTATAATGTGCATCTAATGACGTAGACTATAGAGCCGAGGCTACCCGAAATTATACACAGCGCCTCTGGTGGATGCCTTAACAAACATATATCGACAAACTGTCTGCATGACAATCGCCGTATCCATAACAACGCGTGGCTGGTCGTAGTCAGAAAATATGCAACAAATGGTCGCTTCAACAAAGACACCAACAATACCCCCCTAAGAATCACAAAGCTATAGCTTCAGAACACAACATTCGGTCGATCTGACTAGAATAATTTCGGACGCGATCGAGCACGCGTTGATTTAGATCTAGGGGCCTATGTCTATTAAGAGATTATCTTGGCGTTCGCCAGCAAAACAATCGCCGGATATTTAAGTGTTTAAATATTCATTTGAATAACATATATATATATATATATATATATATATATATATATATATATATATATATATATATATATATATATATATATATATATATATATATATATATATATATATATATATATATATAATGATACGTAATTGCAACCGATGGACAGTGTGCCGATTCAGTGCACGATGACCATCATCATCATCATCAATCCCGCAACCCGTAGTGTCGTTGGGGCACCGCCGATGACCTTGAAAGCAGCTGTCTCCATTTATTCCAGTCGTCTGCCTCCCTTTGTGTCTCTGAGAAGTCCAGGCCTGTCCACTCTTTGATGATCACTCACGTTGTAACAGCTTCTAAGACATCAACGGAAATATAAACCACCTGCATTTAATGAACATGTTGTCGACAACGATCCCCAACGATGCATACTCGTCATTTGGCAATTAAAATGCGCCAGTTTCTGTTGCAATAGGCGTGGAACCCCACGCGCAGTACGTATACACCGTCTAGGACCGTCCAGCCTTCAGAGGACAGAGCCGGTTGCTCGAACCAAAGAATTGTGTTGTTCGCATAAACACACGTGCATGCACACTTCCGTTGACCTGTTGCGTGTCGAATGCGGCACGTTGTCGTCCATCTACAAACGTGATGAAACACGGTGATATAATGCGTAGGGAAACACCAGCTGGTCGTCGTCGACGCAAACCCCACGGTCTCCTACAGCGGACATCATTTGCGACATATGTGCCAATCGCTTAACTCGCTCTCCATTAAAACGGCCACGCAAACATACAACAGCAAGTGTTCGATCTGGTTCGAACTTTTAACGTACTATATTGAACCTGCGCGGTCTGCCAAGATTAATTGTCATTCCACGAAGTGAACTCCAGTACAATGTCGTGACGCTTTTAGCAACATCAACTGTCCTGTCCTGATAAAGTAATATAGGCTATCTGGAATAACCCGTCGCGCCTCTGGTGCGTAATATAACACTAACATAAAGTTGAAATCGATTTAATTTTTCGACGGAAGCAAAACGCATAATTGGCGCGAATCTTTTGCCGAGCGATGAAACAATCGCGTATCTATGCCAACGTATCTATGCCAACGTATCTATGCCAACGTATCTATGCCAACGTATCTATGCCAACGTATCTATGCCAACGTATATATGCCAACGTATCTATGCCAACGTATCTATGCCAACGTATCTATGCCAACGTATCTATGCCAACGCATGGTCAGTCGGGTTCGAAGTTATTGAAATGTTAGATCAGCCGATTTTTTTTGCGTTCCTATGCTATAGCGTTGTGCTTTCTGTTTAATATTAGTACAGTTATTTTTGGTACATGTACGCTGTATGCTTTACTGAAATTAATTCATTGCAACTCTCTAATTTGAAGTACAAGTTGTACTTCCGTCGACAATCGACCGGACGCCGTCTAGCGATTAAAACATGACATTCTGTGTAACGTTTATTGTCGTACGCCGATGGTCCGTGGATGCATTTCACGATGTGACGTCATACACAACAGACGATTAAGTGTTACCATTTTCCAATTAAACAACAAAAGAGAAAACGTGATAGTCCCGCTTTCCTAAAACATACGCACTATTCTTCTCCTAACCCCTGTTGCACCGCTGTCAATATTTACCTTTTGCACACTCCGAATTAATATGTCCGAGTAACATCCGATAAACCGTTCTAAAGACAACATTTGAGATGCGTGCATGACGGATTACACGACATGTATACATGGATGTTGTGTTCCGCGGCGTCGTCGACCAATCCCACCGCGTGTGCGTTGATACTACACATGTCTTACCGCCTGAAGCATCCAACAAGAGACAGTTATTGACCTTCCCGCGCACCGAGAGAGGATCAGTACATACTACCGAAGTTCCGCACCCGGCCCGCTTACACGCCAACCGCTTATTAACACTTTCTGCAAATTAAGTTCGAGCATGTTTGCAAATGAGCATTATTATGCCAATTATTTCCTGAGCACGCTCTATATATTGACCGACTGAGAGCATCGACTTAATCATAAAATTATTCGAAGCGGTGGCTCGGTTCAATGACATTCGCTACCGGGCTGGATCCCAGGCGTACGAACAACTGATCACTTCGTGGAGACGTCGCCGTCGTTGTAGTCCCTATATGGGCGACAGACTTACGACATAGTGAGATTCAGTGGCGTATCTAGAATCTTGCAATGGGCAAGCCTAGCCACCCATACGTTAACATGCTGCCATGTAACGGCGCAATGCCCCCCCCCTCAAATACGCCACGGGTTAGATTGTTTATTCTCTTCTCATATTCCACGTGAATGTAAGTGTACACTGTCTGGTCGTTTTCATCGCAAAGATAATTTATATACTGTAAACTATATCTAACATATATAGTATGAACTATATCTATTCTAACATGTTGACCGCCCAAAGGTGTTTTAATGAACCACAATTTGCTTAGTCTAATTTCACCGTTATCTGTTTAATTTGAATGTTTCGCCCCGAATATCATGTTTACATACACATTTGGGCGATCAATATGTTAGAATATATATAATTTACGCAATACATCATTTTAATTATTTGCATAGATAGTTTAAATGGTTGATGTCTTAACTGTACAGTGGGTCTCGCTGAGTAAAGCATATATTTTTCTGCCAGACCCCCGTTTCCAGGGCAACAAACAAAATGAGCACCGAATGAAGGAATAATAGCCCATCTAAAAATGACAACACTTAAAAAGTACTAGATACTTTACCATAATACTTTCACAGTCATCATTTACATGGTTAGCTCTAGAACTCCTCTAAAACAAATTCTTGCATTATGAATAGTTTTCTTCTTATGCACTTTCAAAGTTATGATATTCTAAATGCACCACTTGTCGACACATTTGTATACCCTACTCCCAAGATATTGCACAAAACAAAATAACATTTTACAAATTGTTTTGAGAATATGCAGGTGAACACAACAATCCAAACCAAATGACCATATAATTTTTTTATTCCAAAGTGTTGCACTTTTTCTTTGCCAAAATGTCATTTCTTGTAAATGGCCATCAAAGATTGAATAGCGGCATTGATTGCATGGTAGGTGCAAGCTTTATCCATGAATGAAGCTAATTGAGAGGTATGTCATTGTTATAAAAATTAACTTTTTTGATAGTAAACATACAAAGCTATTGGAGTAGGGAGGTAACACATTTTGAGTAATTTAAAAAAACACCACTAGCTGTCATGCCTCCACTTAAGTTTGAATTCTAAATGATAAGCCAAGCTGTAATTACAACATATAATTATACCATAATTGTGAAGATATTTATCGCAGTAGTGGTTGCAATATTATATTAATTTATTATTTTTAATTTAAGAATTTTTTTTAATTTAAGGTGAAATACGAGAAAAAGATTTATATAATTCTATTATATAATTACTCATCACTGATAACTTCAGCATCAGGAAGTCATGAATTGAGATGAATTTGAAAGATGTGTTGAACTTGAAGGCCGCCACGCGGTTTCGATGTCTGCGATCATAATTAAACTTAGGCCTATTAGTGCTTACAACAAAAACGAAATTGGTTTGACGGATTCGTCTAGCATCGTACATCGATGTATTTGCAGCGTTTATTTTCCGACGACAGTTCACAAGGGCGTGGTGTCTTGCAGGCAGTTCTTTCGTTGTGGCGATTAAAGCGCCACCTAGCGAAAGCGAAGTTGCTGAAGTTGCACACATTTCGGTGTAATTAAAAGTTTTATGTAGGAGTAGGGATCTGAAGATAAATGACACTGTTTCGTGTAGTATCGTACATCGATGTTTTGATCATCCCTTAGACGGCAACCATTTAGTACTGCGGCAAACAGTCAGGAAGACGCTATATGAAAATTTGGCGTGCTATGTGCTAACAGTGTCGTCACCTAGTGAGAATGGAAGGGCAATTTTATTGTGAGTCTCTCGAAAAAATCCGACCACAAATAGACAGCTTGGTAGAAATTAATCGCCGATCAACCAGACGTAGGTTGTGGGAAAGAAGTATGAATTATGTATCATTCAGATTAATCAAACACTGTTAGCTTTATCTACTTGTTTTTATATGTTATACGTGGATCTTGAACTGTGATTATTTCCGTGTTTAAAATTCATTGACATATATGCCTACTGATACGTGTAACCCCAGTCTGGTACTTGAGCCCGAAAGTAATACGACCACCCTAGTGGGATTATTGTCTCCAGAGAACACATGCGTGCATTCTAGCCCACGAGACCAATGGCAATGACAAATATTAACTTTGTTTGGCACCGTTATTTTGTTATGCAACAGCCAACACTCGCCTGCGTCTGAGCGTTGCATTTTCAAACTATAACGATATGTCATTTGTCATATTTGCTTTTACGATCGTCTCTTTGATATCGTTTTGCATTTGTGAATTTGTTTATTCTTGACGGAGATGTCGCTATGTCACCCATGCCAACCTTTAGCATCAGTGACTGTCTGCACACGGGCACAATGCTTAAGTTACGCTAAGGACGCAGACGCACTTGGTAGCCATGGCAACCAAACAAAGCGTTGCTGCCATTTTGTTTATGGTTGTGACGACGATTGCGTTGGCAACGTCTGCTATCGGATAACAACATCACTCATAGCGATGATCTATTTTATTGCGGAAACTACCAATAAACATCGTGACATTTCACCAACGATGACTCAGCCAAAATCTAACAATAACTCTCGCGCACAAAGCATGTGGTTTGTGCATGAATATCTTCACTGCATCGCTTAGAAATAATTATAATCAATCAACCGTGGAAACGCAGACGACGCGAACATAAACCACGAAGTCTGGTGGTTTTTATCGTAAAATCATGTTATATTGTATGAACTAAGCCATGTATCTATTCTAGCATCTTGAACGTCCAAATGTGTTTAATGAACCACAATTTTAAATATAATATCACTGGTATAGTCTATGTTTATGAATATTGATTTTGCCGTTCAGCATACAATGTAAATATGTGATAAGATGTTAGAATATAATTATATATTGTTTACACTACATGACATGATTCTGTTATAACCACGATCAGACTGAGTAACTTTAACATTTTCTTTAAATGATTGTAGGGTAACCTGGGGTAGGGCGGCCCCCATGGAAAACTTTCAAATTGTACACCATTGAACTATGTTAACATGTCTTTGATGTGCTGATTTTGTAGACAGATATGTGTGTTACCCATTGGAAAATTGTTTTCAACAAATTGACAACCTTGATGAGTTGCATTTGAAAAATTGCAAGACTACCAAAAAAAAGCATCCACCCATCCCTGGGGCAAGACGGTCCTCTGTCTGGAGCAAGACGGTCCTCTGTCTGGGGCAAGACGGTCCTCTGTCTGGGGCAAGACGGTCCTCTGTCTGGGGCAAGACGGTCCTCTGTCTGGGGCAAGACGGTCCTCTGTCTGGGGCAAGACGGTCCTCTGTCTGGGGCAAGACGGTCCTCTGTCTGGAGCAAGACGGTCCTCTGTCTGGAGCAAGACGGTCCTCTGTCTGGAGCAAGACGGTCCTCTGTCTGGAGCAAGACGGTCCTCTGTCTGGAACAAGACGGTCCTCTGTCTGGAACAAGACGGTCAATAGCTCTTTCCCCCGTGGTTTTCGCCTATATGGACGAACCACTGACCAAACATGAAATGTATACATAAAAATTGTATGATAGCAATAGATTAGGCTATTATAGTTGTTAAATTTAAATTGCAGTTAACATAATAATATACATAATATAATATTGGCTTAATATAATATACATAATATAATATTGGCTTAGTAATATTCGATCATAATTACAGCCTACATGCTAGCAGAACGTAAATTATACAACATTCATATTATATTAAATTTATTAAACCTAATTAGTCACGTGTAATACATTTGATATATTATGACCATGTGCGTGCGGGATATGACATAGGAACCGTCTTGTTTCTTGCATGGGCCCATCTTGCCCCACATGCACTACGTGTGTTTTAACACGATGTATGCAAAACACAACATACTATTGCTAATGTTGTATTGTTTGACCTGTTAACTAATTAATATTATTATTATGTCACCAATTAAGTGATGATTCATGTCGTTTTATAGTGAGTTGCACCATTTTACTATTGCCAAAATATTAGATAATAGCGTATAATAGTTCATATAAAAGTTAAAAAAAACACCGATTTAATGACGTCTGTCCCGTGTTGCTGAGCGTTCGGGGTGTGTATCCGACAGATGTTAGCTTCGTTTTGTATCAGATTATGGGACGTTCAGCGTTTCATATTTGGAGTACGTGCTGGGGGGGGGCGTCTTACCACCAGGGGCCGTTTTGCACCAGACTACCGTATTAGCTGCAGTTGTAGTGCAATAAAAGCTAACTTAGCATCACTAGAATTAATATATGTAATCAATTATGAACAACTATGATATAGCTTGACTTAAAACAGCAACAATAAAGACATTTTAAAAGATCAGTGCTACATTTAGCAATTTAAAAGTTATGGCATCATGGCTGACGATGATTAAGGATTGCAAATGAGCTATACGTCCGTCAAGATATACACACACCAGAGGCTAATTCACTGATGGGATTCAAAGCATAATGTTGTCCAAATTCTAACATGATTATATTGGTCTGCATATCTATGTTCATTTACAAAATAACTAATATTTTTGGCGCCGTCTTTTGGTCAGCTATTTAGACCATGCATTAACAAAGACAGTTTCAGAATGGACCTTTTGTACTCTAGTTCAAGTAATTACATATTTTCTATTTGAAAAGAAACTTCTTATTACATCTACACTGACACTGTAAGAAAAAGACCAAGCTTGCGAAATAATTGTGTGAGAAGAATTGCGGGAATGAAAAGAGTATTTACAAGCGAAGAATGGACGAGCTGAAGGAGGAGGTTGATGTGAAGGAGAGGTGAAGGAGAAAGCTGGTGTCTGTTGACGTGGGTTGGACACATGGAACGAATGGAAGTGACCGGTTGACGGAGAGAGGTCACAGACACCGTTCAGGACATCGGTCACAGACACCGTTCAGACAATCGGTCACAGACACCTCAGTGATTGTTCACCACTAATCTTGACGTGTCATACACGCTAGCAAGAATGGTCACATCGCTAATGACGAACGTAGACCTACTACGTCAGGTGACATGACCCGGCTAGCAACGCCACAACACAAGAGGAAATATTAATCCGATTGTTTAAGGTATTAACATCTCTATATGGCAGAGTATGTTTGCAGATAACAACTTTATGGGCGGTGGCAACCGTTATGTCTTCTGTTCTGTTTGAAGATATCACAGGTCATTGTGCTAACTTCATGAATCACACTGTTCCGTCAATTATATACATCTGAGTCCACCAAAAGTTCACAAAACATAATGTTGATTTGTTTACCGCGATTATTCTTGCGTTTAGCAAAGTAGTAAGCGTCACAAGTGTAACATTTGTGCTAGCTCTTTTCCATTGACTTAACAAAGTAACGGCCGTTTTAGCATTATACAAACATTTACAGGGGCTACTCACGTAGAATATCGCGAGACCTGATTTGATTTGAATTTCGCGAATTGTGACAGTTTTCAAATCTTGACGAACTAACAGTAAGGAGTTGCTTCTTTCGACGATAACCAATTTAAGACAACCTTCTGAAACATGTCAGATGTGTATAAACAGTAATACAGCTTTTGTCAGAGTACTTCATCATAATTTCTTTATGGGACTTATCGACAGCCGATCATAAAATTACTTAATGTTTGATGTGTGATACGACCAGGTTAAGCTGTAGACTCGAATTGCAGTGTAGCCTTTATTTATCGTCGCAGCGATTTTTTTTATCTAATTTGACAATTGTAACCCATTTGACATGACTGTTGAGTTACGAAAGTATCAAGTCGGTGCAATGACACTTTTTCCGTAAAAAGCCCCTTTATCTCCGTGACGCGATGCCTCGCCTCGTGTAAAGACGACACTGTGCTGTGTTTGTCGAGTGGGCTAAGCACCACTATACACCAGGCGTTCCGTGATTGCTTTCCCAATTAGATCATCGTGTCAGGTGGGCTGCGGATACCTAATTACGTAGACATCTCGAGTAAGGCATCGACTATTTAAGCATCACATTTTACTGTATCATTCACACTAGCATTAATAGCAAAACTCCGGATGGACAAAGCTTCTGTGAAAGGTGAAAGCTGGGTAGCTGCAACTGCTCTGTCGTGGACATTGCATTTCCAATCCAAATTACACAAATGCCTCGATATAGTGTGTCGCATATCATAACGGCAACTTATTGGATATCATATCATAACGGCAACTTATTGGATATCATATCATAACGGCAACTTATTGGATATCATATAATAACAGCAACTTATTGGATATCCTCATATTTTCATTTACGTGTTGCCAGCCGACGAGAAGCTTTGGAATAATGAGCACGAAGCGTTTAATGCAGCGGCCAACAATGTGCTTCCGTTCATTTGTTCATCGTCGGAATACTCGGTTTGGTCAGTCAAAGAAATCATTCCCCGGGAGACGATATCGCATCAGCAGTATCGCCGGATATCATTGTTGATAGTGAACGTACGAGAACGCTGTGTATAACGCTATAGATGTATTCGATAAACGTAACGATGGTAACGAACATCATGACGGAGCTGTGGTCGTTAAATGTGAACTCCCAATAGGATAGACAGATCGAATGACCTCGGAGGACCTACAAAATGTGTTGTGGTTTGCTATATTGGAATTTGCTAATAGACGAAGTTACGCAGCTTTAAACATTACATACTTAGCGTGGTGGCCTGATGAATTCCTTCCAGCGGTTATACGGTCTGTCGTGGCGTCTGATAGGCTAGTCACATTCAGCCTTTGAATGGGACTAGCCTATTATACGTCGGGTATTCTAGCAAGAAATTAGCCAACAAAGCATTCTCTGTTTCTGTTTTAATTGTCCATCGTTCGAGTAAGGGCTCAAAGAGTGTGAAACCTCTAAACAGAAGTCGAACACAAATCGCATATATTATTACTATAGTTAGTTATGTCGTTAAGTGGTAAATGGACCGGGGATCCATATTCAGTCGTGGTAAATGGACCCCGGGCGTTGAAAACGTACCACGATCTGTTCAGTTTTATTATTGGTACATATCAAGCAATGATACTTAGGGGCATTGTTTTATTTGAATTTCTATTTTAGCACTGCTTGGATATGGTGAGGGGGTATGTTCTCAATGACCGTGGAAAATGTACCCCCTCCTACCACGTATCTCCAAAGTTCTGCTTTTGAAATAAATGAGTATTGTTTAATTAATATTATTACTAGTATTAGTATGAACCGTGGAACTGAATCCCGGGCGTGGAAATGGAAATGTAGTTGTGAAAAAAATAGGTGGGGACCGTTCTCAATGGTCGTGGAAAATGTACCCCCCCCCCCCCCGGTGGACTGCTTTGCTTGGATATGGGGAGGGGGGTCTGTTCTAAAAGCCGTGCTTTTGAAATAAATGAGTATTATTTAATTAATATTAGTATTACTAATATCAGTATGAACCGTAATTTACTTAATGGTAATAAAGAAATGAACAGGCAAATATGTATGCTATTTTAAAACTCATGCTGTGAGATACGTAGAGCACTAGCTGACTATTGATGGTCTGCTTTCAAAGAATATGAGTTCTTATGAGGACATTTCAAGGGTGTGACCATAAGAAAGCAACTGAAAGTGTTGTTCACACGTGCTGGCTAACGGGGGCAGTTTTTAGCTCTGTTTCAAGTTGGGCGAGTAGATTAACTTCACATCAAACTGTCATGAGCAGTTAAATGTCCAGTCGTGGAACTGAATCCCGGGCGTGGAAATGGAAATGTAATTGTGGAAAAATAGGTGGGGACCATTCTCAATGGCCGTGGAAAATCTACCCTCCTCCTTCCATTTACCTCCTTCCCTTTCGGCAACACCAGGTACAGCTGGCAATGTCACAAGCCTCTACGTGATCTGCGGTAAGCAGTCCAACAAACAGACAAGGTGATCCACGAGCACTTTGAATTGATGGCCACGTCAGACAGCTCAGTAATCTTGAATAGAAATATCTCTAATAGGTACAACTTACATAGTTACTTAAAAATGGAGACCTATTTGCTTGTGTTGACCCGCAACGACACCGATGAGAATTGTAATCTGTTAAGGTTTGTTTGAGAATAAACTTAATTGATTGATTGAAATGGATTTCTTTGTTACAGTAATAACCTATTGGGTCCATTTTATGTGGATCCATTTTTCACAGCGTAAAATGGACCAGGGTCCATTTACCACGGTCCACTTTCCACAGTAAAAAATGGAACGGGGTCCATTTTCAACGTGGTAAATGGACCCCGGTCCATTTTTCACGGTGGGTGTCCATATTTCACAGTGGAAAATAGTGGGTACATTTACAATCTCACATCGGCCGACACAGGCGAACTTTATATATCGTATACAGATGTTAACAGGAGCGTACACCAGTGAAGGTCTTTCCAGCTACGAGTAAATTATTGGTCTCCCGCGAGAAGTCACCGGTCAATGCATGACATTCTCGAGACTTAATATCAAATTCCCGCCGGACGTCAGCACCACAGCAATGATTTAGCATTTCAGTGCAATGGGCAATTCGTTATTCATCCAGTTCCCTTCTGTCAAGATCATAATGATCTTGGACAGGAAACTGGCACACTAACGTTCAATGCATTGCATCCGTGTTCGTTAAGTAGACGGCCTACTGTTCGCTCAAAACGAGAACGTGCGGAATTTAGAGAATTTGATTGCTTTGAAAAGACATGTCATGTTCGCGTGTCCTAGTTGGTTGCTTTCAGTATCCCACCATGAGTTCGTTGTTGTACGGAACTATATTTATAACACTGGTGGGGCCATCTAGCGAGACAAAATATCAAAAGGGAACACCGAGTTAGCCACGTTGGTGAGTCCTTGGAGTTTCTTTAAAAATTAATTACCAGGAGGCCACCTGAGTAATTTCGATTTTAGGGATGGTTCACTACATAGATAAATATATGGAAAATTTTCGGGTTGGACATTTACACATTTTTAGGTCGGCCCTCCAGACTTCTAGATATGCACTGGATACTTTATGTATTTCTACCGGGTTAAACTGGCAAGAGGGAAAATGTTCATGTCAGTGCCTGGAAAAGGTCCTCAACGGAGTCATCTTGGAAAGACAAGTGGTGCAAGTCAGACTCAGAGACCACCAGGCAGGCTTCCAAAAAGACAGAACTTGCTCCGCCCAAATCGCTACTCTTCGCATCACAGTGGAACAGTCTATGGAGTGGGATTCGTCCCTGTACGTCAACGTCGTGGACTCTAGGAAGGTGTTTGACAGCCGTGACAGGGAGACCCTTTGGAAGCTTCTATGACATTATGGAGTACCAAAGAAGTGTATTTCTCAAATACGAAGCACGTACGACGGGAAGGCTTGCAAGGTCGTGCAAGACAACCCACAGACTCTTTCATAGTTAAGACATAAGTGAGGCAGGGGTGCCATACTGGATAACGAGGAGGTCTACAGAAAATAGGAGAAATTGTACCCAGTGGACTCCTTGGACCAGTTGGACGACTTGGACTTTGCAGACGACCTGGCTTTTCTATCACAGTCATAACCAGAGAGAAGAGAAACGGAGCATCTAATTACAGTGTCAACACAGACAGGGCTCAACATCAATAGAAGCAAGACAAAGGTCATGACAGCCAACATGAAGAACAACAACCCAGTCACTCTAGGAGGTGAACCACTGGAAGAAACGGACTCCTTCCTTACATGGGCAGTACAATCAGCAAGATAGGAGATACAGAAGAAGACGTAAAAGCTAAGATCCAAAATCGCCAGTGTTGCTTTCGTCACCTTGAGGAAAATCTGGAAAGCAAAGAAGATCAAGTTAAACACTAAGCAGAGAATATTTAACTCAAATGTCAAGTCAGTGTTGCTATACAGCTCGGCGACACGGAGAATGGCACAACGAACACTAAAAAGGATACATACAGACTTTCATCAATAGATGCCTGCGCAGAATCATGAATTTGAAATGTGCAACCACATTTCTTGACAGGGGAAGGCAACAGCTAATCCAAGAAGCCAACATTTCGTTTTCGACGTTTCGGATTTGTATTATCTCGTAGATATGATGACTGCATAACAACAGTGATCACTGTTTTCTAAATTGTTGTCGTAGAAACATCGCTGGTAGCAAAGTTAGGACCCGTAGCCATACAGAAATAACAACTGATGCACTGTCGAGAAAATAACAGGTGTGTATACATAGTTACACACCATCTACCTGCTAATAAAATAAAATTAACCGCGGACCGGGAAGACTGCTAAAACGAGGTTTTCCAAATGGCTAGATATGATCAAATACGAAACATTGTATAAGTATTTCTTGTAAAAAACAAAACACGTGTACTTTCAGCAAGGAATCCAGGATATGCCTTTGCCATATTTTTAACGAGCAAAAAATGTATGATCTCCAAAGCGTATCGAAAATCGCCAAAAAGCAGCATGGGCCTCCAAAATCTGAACCTAGCAATTTTGGTAGTTACCAGAATGAGCCAAGCGCGGGAAACCATCTAAGAACGGACAATCCTCGTAACCTGACGTATGATATGGCAGCCGACCGTGCGACATTGATAACAACCAAGTATTGTACAAACGGAACCCTGGCAATTCAATACATGGGGATTGTGGCGCTGCGAGTGACACCAAACTACTGTCCAACCAGCTCGTGGATTCCGTACTGGTTCGTCAGTTAGGCCTAGTCCATTCGGCAGTGTACCCTACGTGTGGCATGTAATGGGAGGAAGCGTCCTGAAACAGCATGGGTTGAGCAAGGATAGATCTTATAAATATTGTATTTATTTGGGAAGTTTTGACGCTTCTGTCACGACGTCTTTTTATTATTTTCGTGTCCTTCACACGATGTGTTGGCATTTCCTGGCGCAACCCTTTGCCCGCTCCGTGACGGTGGCTATGTCTTCCACACGACACCTGACCAGAGAGGAAAGACTTATAATCCTACCTTTATTACAATTGTCTATGGCACCAAGGGATATTACACGAGTTCGTATATCCGGCTGGCAAAACATCCAGCCGTTGAAAACTGTCTTTTGGGAAAGAAGTTGGAAATATGAATCTTCTGGATGAGATAAAATATCTCGCATGTGGTGGTAACATGTTGTGAACCCAAGGAGTTATTAAAAAAGACATTTATCAAGACTGCCACCTAGAGCAACAGGCTGGCAAGTCGACAAGGAAGCCATCGGCATGTGGAGAGTAAATATTTTCCATCTATATGTGTCAAGTGATTGTCAATTGAATTCTGTCTTACACATATTCACATTGCTAGCATTTAGTAAATAAGTAGATAATTTACATTAATTTATCTGCACCGTACTTTCTTCGTGCCATGTAGACCGTTTTCCACAAGTCTTTAAGTTACAATACTTGATGTACATTATCACTGATTCACCAAAATAAAACATTGCAGAAGCGGCGCGACTTAAGCATGTCCGCAAACCACCTGGTTTGAGGAAACAAACGGAACACGCGGCTGAACGAGACTCACATGTTGAGCTTCTCGACGTGTTGAGTTGGTACTTCGGTCCAGAAACACGGGACATATTTAGTGTCCCTGGGCGGCTGTTTTGGCCAGGTTCCACGAGTGCCGATTTGGGCGTACATAATCTTTCGCTCAGATCTGTATTCGTTTTGCACGAGAATAACTTTTTCGTAGGTGGAGGTGATGAATAGGTGTCGATATGGTTCGTGGCTAATCTACAACGTGAATAGTTAGTGGTAAATACTAATTGTAGATATCACTATATTATATATCATGATAATGATATGTAATTATTTCCACGTTCATGTGATATATAACGTGTATATAGGTACGTTTGCGTAAATAGATACATAGTTACGTATGCGTGCGTGCGTGCGTGCGTGCGTGCGTGAGTGCGTGCGTGCGTGCGTGCGTGCGTGCGTGCGTGCGTGCGTGCGTGCGTGCGTGCGTGCGTGCGTGCGTGCGTGCGTGCGTGCGTGCGTGCGTGCGTGCGTGCGTGCGTGCGTGCGTGCGTGCGTGCGCGCACTTACGTACATTTGTACTTACACATGTGTGTATCTACGTGAATACGCACGCATGTGTGTGCACATAAATAAACAGCGGGGATGTAGGGGATTCGTTTATAAAAGAAAGTAATCAAGCGATTACAAAACGTGTCATTTGCATCGTCGTGACGGCATTAAGCCGATGCTATATCGGTGTTATTATGTAAATTCATAATTTTCGGTATCGACAAAAAAATCGACATTTCGCTAACCAGCTTGCGTCGGTCACGCAACGGCACGACGCGTCTAATGACAGAACGTGATCGAACGTGAATGACTCGTCGGTTGCTGGGACAGCTCCTCGCGGTCTGTCAACGGCCCGGAGTAACGCCTCTGCCTACACGGGTAGGCGGAAAGTGGCGACGATAAGCAAATATTTGGTCTTCGCAACGGCCAGCGCCAAGACGACAACGTGGACAATAGGAACGTAGCCGCGAGGGTCAACCTACTGCCGAACAGAAGAAGCGCCCGAGCCGGCAGCCACTTAGCATATTAACACAGGTGAACGCGGTTGGCGATCGCTTTTACAAAACACATATATCTTGTGCTGACAGGCCGGCATTGTCGCGCTGCGTCGAACGTGATTCGGTACGCCAGTTGGCGCGCGGGCCTCTGTGTACGTATTTGCTTATATAAACACGTAATTGATGGATAGCAACTGGGGCAATATGCGTTCGCTCGTCAGATCGGCGTGAACTACGATCGAGAGCAGTCAACGAAAGTTCGCCGCCATGCACATGAGAGGATACCCGGGTGCTTTCCGGTAAGTTTCTTCTGCCAGGGATTAAAGCAGGAACGGGGGAGTGTGAGACGATGGTAAGGTGGGCGATATGGTTGGGGGGGGGTCTATACTGCTGAGAGATGTCAAGTGGAATTGGTGTCAACTCTCTCCGCGCGATACGTCTGAGCCTATCGTTGTAAAATCGTGTACAAGATTAATTGAAGATTCCTTTCCATTATAGAAATGGAAGTTGTACTAGACAGTTTTGTACAAATGAATTGACGATTCTTTTCCATTATGATATCGTTTTGCGGACGTTTGATATCTGAGCTTAACTCTAATGGCAATAGGTCTTCATAGGTGCAATTGTTTGTCTTGGATGAACCTTCAAACCTCAGTACACAGAGAGTCAACTATTGTGCCGGGTAAAAAAAAAACATCTATAAATACCTTCGTTGAAATCAACCTTCAACTGACATGGACACACATAAATATTACACGCTGTCGATGTATCATTAACGTTGACCAAGGGAATATGTTGGACACCACAAACAGAGCTTTAGTTTGTAGTGGAAAGGTTGTATGTTAGACGTGTAGAACCTTTAGATTAATATTTTTCATGTTAAGTTTTGATTCACAGCAATTTAAAAGATTTATCGATTTAGTTCGGCATTTTTCCGAATGAGAAACGGTTCTTGGAGTTCGATGAATATAGATATTTATTAGAGTGGTAGCAATACAAAACCTTTCTTGAAAATGCATTCTTGAAAAGGTCGACATATTTGACCGTGTTTGCTGCGGGGAGTGTGCGGTCGTAACGCAGCAATCGATCGCTAAAATAGGGACAGCGCTACCGAGAGCTGGACGTGCTTCGATTGGGTCATATGTCCCCGGTTGAAATGTAATCGCTAGGATCTCTGTTGAATACGCAGACTATGTTAGTGACAAGCAGTGTTGATTAAATCAGCACATTTAATGATTTAACACAACTATGCCGTTAATTAGAGAGCATCTCCAAGATTAATATCATATGAGGTAAATGTTATCACACAGTGACACTGTAAGCCAGGTAACGTCAGTGCCGTAAGTACACCCCGGGCATCGCAGACAATGGCCTCGACCCGATGTATGTTTATACATGGAGCTTGGATCTCGACGTGCGTGCTTGTAGAACCGCTTGGAGAACCGGCCGAGAATATGCACTGTTCGCCGTCATTTAGTAGACACAGCCTGTAGACACACGATATCTGTGTTGTCAGCGGGGACGCCTACCTCGGACAACAAAGGCGGTTCGCGTCGAGTATAGGATAACATCTGTGCCAATGCAAACATGTTCTCGAGACTACAGGAACAGCGCGAAGTAGCTGAAGCAGAGCGACGGAGCATGGATTGGGTATAGCGTAGTTCTACCATAGCGTGATAAACGAGCGAGAGATATTATCTGGTAAATTCTAATTGTGTGAATAAATGTTAAACAAAAACACAATATGATATATGTCGTGGACGGGACACACATGTTACTTTGGAGGGCCATGTTGGTAAATCTTGCTATACAAAAAAATCATGTTGTCCCGTTACCAGCTCGGTGAAACGAACGCTCGATCGATTGTATTTGACTGTTTTTTTTTTTGTAGAACGAAAACTTTTATTACTAGAAAGGTTTAGGGTTACGTGCACTTGGTGACCGACGTGGGCACTTTGTGACCCGCGCATTTGATAACAGAATATTTCTGGCAGGTATAATAGTGGTTCGCTGCTCGTAAGTGTGCGTAAGGTCGACATGTTTAAGTCGTTTGTACTGAGCGCTCTCGTACTGAGCGCACTCGTACTGAGCAATACACTGAATACACGTCTAACAAAAGAACCTACTCTAAACTGTCGGTTATTATCGTGATATTTTGGCACGATTTTAATTAGGACATGGCATGTGTTCCTTTAAGATATTATTTCATTGAACATTTATCTGAACAATGAATGCATTTCTGAGAAGTGTACCAAATATACATATGGCAAATATTCGGTTATTACTACAGACCAAGAAACAGGTCACACAGTACTCGTGCGTTTACCAACAAACTGACCATTAGGAAAACAAATATTGAACGCCTGAACAAAGCTGTTAAAACAAGTGAAGGGCATGACTAACATAATTTAAATATACAATTTAACGTCATTATTAACTATGTTATTATATATGTATCGGATTTTATAAGCTACCTTTATAAAATTACATATATTATATTATATATTTACCGGATTTTATAAGCTCTTCTTACAAAAGTACATGTTTCGATGGTTATTTTCGTGTTTGTAGACACGTAATATTAACGTCATGTTTAACTCCATAGAATGTTTCTTTGAACAATATGCACATTTTATGATCTTCGTATACGAGCATATATACCAGTCTTCGCACTATGTGAACAAATAATCCATTCGTTTCTCATTTCCGAATTGGATCGGTGTAACACATAAAAACGCTTACACTATATGAGTTGACAATTCTGAGGAAACTAGGAGATGAGGAGATTAAAAAATACTTTTTTCATATACTGCATTGTTATGGAGGTTTAAAAAAATTAAGTTTTCAAATACTGCAATTTAATAAAACTATTGATAGAAATGTTGTCTTCAAGCAGAAAGGCATACGTGAGCACGAAGTAAGTGTTTCAAATGGAGTGTCCTACCTGAATAAGGAAATACTTATTCTCATAGAAGACACCACATCAATGAACAAATGGAGTGTCCTACCTGAATAAGGAAATACTTATTCTCATAGAAGACACCACATCAGTGAACAAATGGAGTGTCCTACCTGAATAAGGAAATACTTATTCTCATAGAAGACACCACATCAATGAACAAATGGAGTGTCCTACCTGAATAAGGAAATACTTATTCTCATAGAAGACACCACATCAATGAACAAATGCATTAGTTGCAGACAGTGTTAATGCTAACATCGTGAACATGTCTAAGACACAACTGAAAGATGTATGATAGTGGCCAGTCAAACGTAAATAAAAACTGGTGGACTCTCCGTCTTACGTAAGCTAGCAACTTGCTTGTCCGTGCGCCATGTTAAATCTAGTAGGCCATACCCAGACCGATGTAACGAAAAACTGTTATTTAGTTGCCGCACAAGTTGCCACCCGTGGAGCCGCTCCTTCTATTTGTCACACTTATTAACAAGTCACAAATTGGCAAGTGAAATATGAAGTCATTTGACCTGCAAGTCAAGTCTCAAGTCAGTGACCTATAAGTCCAAGTCAAGTCCCGAGTCATCTATCTGAATTCCAAGTCAAGTCGCAAGTCATCCAAATGGTCGATTCCTAAATAATATACTTAATTTGCAAAACGTTCGATCTCTTCAATCAAGGATTCAGAAGCACAATATTAGACGTCTATATTCTAATCCTAACCTAATTCCAATCTACTACATTACGTTGCCTACGCATAAACAAACTTAATAAGTACTCTGTTAAATAACCGTTTCGTTCTGTCATACCAGTGTTACTGTACACAAGCTAAATTAGCAACACACCCCAGTAACTGGACATGGGTCAAGACTCTACAGTCCATTCCGCGAGACTCCAGCGACACCATCGGACACTGCAGGAAGCACTGCGCGGCGTAAGACTGTCGTCTTGCAAGTGTAGTTCAACAAAAGGTGGCAGCAGCTGTTCTCCGTTCTACGTCGGCGACCGCCGCCATCAAACGTGGGCTCGCTCCCCAAGCAAGGACCGACAATTAGCCGGAATAAAAGCATACTTCGGATGTCCGTTTTGTACCCACTACCATTTATTTTGTTCAGTACATGCTTTTTCAGAACCATAACGATTTTAGAAAAACTCACGGGCGGATCGAGAAATGTTCAACAAGATCTATGGGAAGAAACGTGGCAAATGGAGTTCCAACTTCAGAAATGCAGTGTCCTCCACATAACCAGATTCCGCAACCCCAAATGCAAACAATATTCTCTTCACGGCTACATACTCGTATAGGAGGGCGAAGCGAAATATCTTGGTGTGGTCATAATTTTCACTGTCCTGGAATGACTATTATTGATGGTGTCACAAAAAAGCAAATGCATCCTTAACTTTCCAACGAAGAAATCTCAAAGTTGGCCAGGAACAATTAAAAACTAGTGATTATTTCACCTTAGTTAGACTCCGACTGGAGTATGCCGCTGACAGATGGGACCCATAAACACAAACATACAAAAACAAAATAGAGATGGTTCAAAGACGGGCAACACGTTATGTTTGTCATAACTACAATGTGACCACCATGCTCAACCACTTAAACTGGCGCAGCCTCCAACAAAGGAGAGCTAACATCCGACTTGTCATGTTTTATAAGACCTTACATGGCACAGTCGCCTTGGACCTCATTCCCCAACTTATACCCCTCGCGATACCCTATAGGCAGTATTAGGCACACACATTCCGAAGCTTTTCGACTCCCAATCACTAAATAATTCAAGTACAACTTCTTACCCCGAACAATAGCCAACTGGAGCAAACTGCCAGACAACCTGCCAGACAACCTGCCAGCCATCGCAGCTACAACACCAAGTTTGGAGATCTTCAGACAGAGGATCTCCATCTAGCAACATTAATTCATATTGCATTACGCTATCAACTATTCCTCTCCTTAACTTGCAGTACTACACGCACACTAACATCCTTTCTCTTTCTTCCAAATATGTTATTACTTTTCTCTTACAGCACTTTAGTACGTGTGCACTGCACACACACCGAGTCTGGAAGCCTTGGGGAGAGGGTTGACTCGTACCCGGTAGAAGAAGAATGTTGAAAGGAAGCTTTGGTGCGTCACGGCTGGCTGACTCCATTGCTTATGTAGGAAGAATATAAATTATGCGGATAATTAGCAGTTTGTTGCTAGTTCCACAGTCACATATTACCAAAAGGCGGAATATTGTTACGGAAAATGTGTACTTCATTTTCGTTGTGGTCATATATGTACATGCGTACGTACGTGCATACATGCATACATACATACATATATATATATATATATATATATATATATATATATATATATATATATATATATATATATATAAATACGCTAGGGTCAATGTTAACGTCTCAGTGGTCGTGACCAAGGCCGCCACACCCGCCAAGGTCAGTGTTAACGTCTCAGTGGTCGTGACCAAGGCCGCCACACCCGCCAGTGTCAGTGTTAACGTCTCAGTGGTCGTGACCAAGGCCGCCACACCCGCCAGGGTCAGTGTTAACGTCTCAGTGGTCGTGACCAAGGCCGCCACACCCGCCAGGGTCAGTGTTAACGTCTCAGTGGTCGTGACCAAGGCCGCCACACCCGCCAGGGTCAGTGTTAACGTCTCAGTGGTCGTGACCAAGGCCGCCACACCCGCCAGGGTCAGTGTTAACGTCTCAGTGGTCGTGACCAAGGCCGCCACACCCGCCAGGGTCAGTGTTAACGTCTCAGTGGTCGTGACCAAGGTCGCCACACCCGCCAGGGTCAGTGTTAACGTCTCAGTGGTCGTGACCAAGGCCGCCACACCCGCCAGGGTCAGTGTTAACGTCTCAGTGGTCGTGACCAAGGCCGCCACACCCGCCAGGGTCAGTGTTAACGTCTCAGTGGTCGTGACCAAGGCCGCCACACCCGCCAGGGTCAATGTTAACGTGTCAGTGGTCGTGACCAAGGCCGCCACACCCGCCAGGGTCAATGCTAACGTCTCAGTGGTCGTGACCAAGGCCGCCACACCCGCCAGGGTCAGTGTTAACGTCTCAGTGGTCGTGACCAAGGCCGCCACACCCGCCAGGGTCAGTGTTAACGTCTCAGTGGTCGTGACCAAGGCCGCCACACCCGCCAGGGTCAGTGTTAACGTATTCGTGGTCGTGACCAAGGCCGCCACACCCGCCAGGGTCAGTGTTAACGTCTCAGTGGTCGTGACCAAGGCCGCCACACCCGCCAGGGTCAGTGTTAACGTCTCAGTGGTCGTGACCAAGACCGCCACACCCGCCAGGGTCAGTGTTAACGTCTCAGTGGTCGTGACCAAGGCCGCCACACCCGCCAGGGTCAGTGTTAACGTATCAGTGGTCGTGACCAAGGCCGCCACACCCGCCAGGGTCAGTGTTAACGTCTCAGTGGTCGTGACCAAGGCCGCCACACCCGCCAGGGTCAATGTTAACGTCTCAGTGGTCGTGACCAAGGCCGCCACACCCGCCAGGGTCAGTGTTAACGTCTCAGTGGTCGTGACCAAGGCCGCCACACCCGCCAGGGTCAGTGTTAACGTCTCAGTGGTCGTGACCAAGGCCGCCACACCCGCCAGGGTCAACGTTGCCAAGGCTAGCAATACTCGAAATAACCATGCCGTGAGCAATTTGCACGGTCATTGACCATAATATGCAGCAGTGTATCGATATCATGTAATTAAGTTGTCAGCTGGCTATAAGAATGATCGCCAATACGATGTTCATATGATTTCACATTGATAAGTTTCTCTATAATTATTTGTGTGACATTTCAGCACCGCAAGCGTGTTTCTCCATTCCGATAATTAATGATATAGAGTCTTATTACTCCGATCGTCTGGATTAGGTATTTTTAACCTCAATGCAGTTTGTGTTGCGTGATCTTGATATGCTTATTTTCTATATCTGCGTTGCTATCTTTTCTTAGGAACCTTAATTCCATATTCTTATATAATTGTAACGAATATGAAGCATTCATTGCATGTATATTTGCGATCTGTATAATTGACTTAAGTAGTGAGTTCGGAACTCTAATTATAGGTCCATGCATGCATTGTCATTGATGTGGCATATTCCTTACAATAGGACACGAGCAAGAAACCTCAGTTGTCAGTATCGGTCAACGTAACAGTTCTATTTTAAATGTTATTCTAGTGTTCAGTCTGTATTTTGTGACATAAATTAGTATGCCCGGGAGCCAGAGGCTGGTTTCATTGTTATTATTATAAAATCATTCACGATAAACCTGGTAAATGCGCATCTTTTCTTCCATATGCCTAATGGTTGTGAGTTTAAAGCAAAATTATTGTATGAGTATCGATTTTCTTCAATCTCAACTATTAAGATGATTTACTCTCAACGTTTCGGCTGTCGATGGCAGCCTTCATCTGTTGACTTATAGGGCTGGGTTATGAGAACGTAATACTTGTTAAATTCCATACAGGCTTTCAGAACGTCGTGCAATTATACCGGTTGTACACGTTGTAGCAGTTATTGCCCAGGTTCTTCTACACGATGTTTTAAAACCAAATTGTCTGTTTTGGAATGCGTGGTTAGTGTCAAAGTTTAAGCTGTGGAGTATTTCTTCGAGTTGGTCGTTCACAATCTTCACCCCAACTTAATTCACTTATTTATTAAATGCAGAATGATATAGCAACATACCTGTGCAGCGGCGCATTTATGGTGGGGGGGGGGCACTGGGTCATGCCCTCCTGGCTTAATGTGTCGATTGTTTCGTATATAGCATATTGCACCACTACATGGTAGCGCGGTAAACTAATGAATGGCTAAGCTTGCCCCCCCCCCGGCCTCCCCTCTACGAGAGCCGAGATACGCCTCTGTGCCTATTAATTTATAAATAATGTGTTTGAGAGCAGCTGTACGCGTAGGCCTGTAATCTACCCATTTTGGGGGCACCCTAAAAGGCGGGCAAGGAGGACCAGAATAATTTAACAAGGATGCGTAAAAGTGCCGTGCTCTCACTGTTGTTGCTTTTCGTGCTGTGTTGTTGCTTTTCGTGCGTGCGTGCGTGCGTGGCACTGCGTGCGTGCGTGCGTGCGTGCGTGGCACTGCGTGCGTGCGTGCGTGCGTGCGTGGCACTGCGTGCGTGCGTGCGTGCGTGCGTGGCACTGCGTGCGTGCGTGCGTGCGTGGCACTGCGTGCGTGGCACTGCGTGCGTGGCACTGCGTGCGTGCGTGCGTGGCACTGCGTGCGTGGCACTGCGTGCGTGCGTGCGTGCGTGCGTGCGTGCGTGCGTGCGTGCGTGCGTGCGTGCGTGCGTGCGTGCGTGCGTGCGTGCGTGCGTGCGTGCGTGCGTGCGTGCGTGCGTGCGTGCGTGCGTGCGTGCGTGCGTGCGTGCGTGCGTGCGTGCGTGCGTGCGTGCGTGCGTGCGTGCGTGCGTGCGTGCGTGCGTGCGTGCGTGCGTGCGTGCGTGCGTGCGTGCGTGCGTGCGTGCGTGCGTGCGTGCGTGCGTGCGTGCGTGCGTGCGTGCGTGCGTGCGTGCGTGCGTGCGTGCGTGCGTGCGTGCGTGCGTGCGTGCGTGCGTGCGTGCGTGCGTGCGTGCGTGCGTGCGTGCGTGCGTGCGTGCGTGCGTGCGTGCGTGCGTGCGTGCGTGCGTGCGTGCGTGCGTACATTGTGATGTCTTTTATCGATAGTTTAACAAATATAAAATAAAGGTTAAATAACAACTAGACATTTGTCGAATGTTACCGATCTCTTAATTGTGCATGTTCATAACAGTAGCATCATTAATTATTGTTAGTTGAAAGTCATCGAATGAGTATATATCAACATATTAATAAGAAGCACAATTGATCGTATACTGAGAGCAGAGCAGCTGGAGCAGAGCACAGCGGATTTGATTTAGATCATTTGATGTACCTAATCACTTGGCTAACTGTGAAGATTTTCACTGTTATATTAGAAAACAATTACCACACAGCAAGGTGAGGAATTTGGAGGCTTTGCTAATCTTTAAATTGGCCTTGATCTTAGTATTTGGTTTGTGCTCGATTGGTTTGTCATGCAGGGTGAGTAGTTCATTGGATTTGAATTGTCGTATTGAACCAATGCAAAATTACAGACCTAGTGTATGTCGACTTGTGGACATTGCTGTCAGATTCATTATTTTATTTCAATGCGTGCAGCAACTATACAGTGTTCGTCTGTCTGCAAGATTATACTAAAATGCGGTTCGAAAAAAATTAGTCTTTAGTCTTTATCAATGCAATTTAAATTTAAGGACACACACACGCATGCACGTTACATCACGACAATAATTACTACGACGAGTCGATGAGAAATAGCGTCACTATTCTACTAGTATTATGAACATGCGCGATTGATCGATATCGCTGCACAATTAAAACATCGGTAACAGTCGACAAACCCACGCACGCACGCACGCACGCACGCACGCACGCACGCACGCACGCACGCACGCACGCACGCACGCACGCACGCACGCACGCACGCACGCACGCACGCACGCACGCACGCACGCACGCACGCACGCACGCACGCACGCACGCACGCACGCACGCACGCACGCACGCACGCACGCACGCACGCACGCACGCACGCACGCACGCACGCACGCACGCACGCACGCACGCACGCACGAAAAGCACGCACGAAAAGCACGCACGCACGAAAAGCACGCACGCACGAAAAGCACGCACGCACGCACGAACGCACGAAAAGCACGCACGAAAAGCACGCACGAAAAGCACGCACGAAAAGCACGCACGAAAAGCACGCACGAAAAGCACGCACGCACGAAAAGCACGCACGCACGCACGCACGCACGCACGCACGCACGAAAAGCACGCACGAAAAGCACGCACGAAAAGCACGCACGAAAAGCACGCACGCACGCACGAAAAGCACGCACGCACGCACGCACGCACGCACGCACGCACGCACGCACGCACGAAAAGCACGAAAAGCAACAACAATAAAAGCGACAATAACTACAGCGCATGCAAAGCAAGAGAACGGCACTATTACGCAACGCCTTTTTTGCCTGCCTTTTACTTGCCTGCCTTAGTTGTGGGGTGCCCCCCCCCATTTTTACGTATTGCCACCACTGGGTTGGGTGTGTTTGTTTTTGTATTGATGTGTTAATTAATGTTGTTCTCTTCTCTGTATTGAAAAGAATGTCTTGCTGTATTACACGTAAGGCAGTCTTGCACAGTTATAGGCACAGCTGCTATAGTCTGTCTTTTAGAAATCGTGTAGTTCGGTGTATACATAGTCACTGCCGATTCGAGGGTATATCCATAATATTAATGGTTAAGGTGTAAGTCATAATACTCAACTCCAGGACGAATTTTAAGCTACCAGCTATACAGTTAGGACGGCATGTTAGGACAAATGTATTGTATTGTCAGACTTTGGCACTGCCGACCACATGTTCGTTGACCCTAACACGGCTATTTATTATATGAATGTATGTAGCGTCGTATTATTATTAAGCTGCAAGCCCTAGCTGTTGGCCTATTCTAATTCTAACTACCATATTGAATTCACACGGAAACATCAATAAATTTAATATTTATATTAATTTGGATGAAACACGCGCGAACTAACTGCACTAACTTAGTATACCCCGGTAACAGGCGTGGTCGTGACACCTCCGGGAATCACCCACCTGTGCGGGTCATTATTCTCATTGCGCGTTGTTATGGGGACGACTTGAAGCCAAACAAAGCTGCTTCACTGCCATGTAAATATTGCCAATCAAAGCGCATCAGGAAAGAGTTGCTTATGTTAAGGAGACCCTACAGTGTTCAACGTAGCATGTCGAAAACATTATTATCACCATTTATAAAACAGTAACGATTGAGTAATAATGTCGACGTGGGTACAATATCCGTGTATGTTATAAGCAAAACAAATTGCGAAGAGCGCCCTAAGCGCGTATGAATACTGGCTTGGCGGCGGCCATGTTGCTAAACGTTGCGTGATAGAACACGGCTAATCTGGTTTTTTTATAGCAAATCAAAGCTAAGCCAGACGATCTCGCACACAGGAAATGTGACACAGAGATGAGAGGCCACAATCAAGTCGGGTTCCGGTGACGCACCTTACATCTGCGTCGACTAGAGGTGACTAAAGGAAGGGTAAATACAACGACAGGCAGGTGCGAGAAGCGTAAACTCGCGGCGCAAACCAATTGACCGGATCCTACGGAGGCGGTGCGAAGACGGTAGCAGCGTCGATTCTACAAGCGCCTTGATTAAAATGCCAGTGCACATATAGCACGCCAAAGTGAAAATACTGGTTTAAGCTCGAGTTTTAGTGACGGAATTCCTTAATGACACGATAAACATGTTTATAAAATCTGACTGACTCGATCGTTGCCAGTCATTCGATCTATACGCCGACTACGAAGAGTCACAAGGCTTGGATTATTGGTCCTGTATTAGTCTGCACACGACTGAAGACGTTTAGCACATCAGATTTGGACAATACGAGAGAACACCGTCGCCATTACGCTGGATGTACACACGCTGCTACTCTTCATCTGATCAATAGATGCGTTTGAAAAAGGGGTATTTGGTCTTTCTCCTGCTTTTTATTTGTGATTCTGTAAATGTTATTTGCTAATCAGACATTAGCCTATTTGCAAATGAGATATTAGTAGATGTATTCTGGCTCTGTGACAAGTGGCTGTGCAAAAAGTGTTGATTATAATCTACATCATTATTTTGGTGCATATAATTTTTCCAGAAGTTCAATTCCACTTGCGCTTCAGTGACATTAATTTGTGATCGCTATCACTGTTTTATAGATATCACTTATTGTCTGTTTTCTAGCACAAACCGATCCGAAATGGATAAGTATGACAAGATGAACAGAATTGGCGAGGGTGCCTATGGAGTCGTGTACCGGTGTCGGAACAAAGAGACAGGGGCATTGGTGGCCATAAAAAAATTTGTGGAGTCTGAAGATGACCCACTCATTAAGAAGATTGCGATGCGAGAAATCAGGATGCTAAAGGTATGTGTTAAACCCCCAATTGTATCCTGACAGCTGTGAGTTTGTACTTTCTTCATAATTGTTTTGTGTGGTTATTGTGAGCACAGACTGTCCGTAACAGTTTTTGAAGATATGACAAAATATGATTTATAGGCCAAATAGTTAGTCTTTCAAAATGTCTCTGGCAGCTGTTTTAAAGAGTATCAGTGTCTTTTAAAATAAAAAAGTGATGATCTCTTTGTTAACATGAAATGTCAGATAATTGTCTGAATAATGAATGAGGGCAAAGATTGGTTAGACTTTTATTAGAACACTAATTATCACAATACTGAATATTTATCCTATCTACTATCCACTACAACATGCTAGCATGCAACTTTGTACAAATGTGTTATTTAGTTTTGGTGAAATCATGGGACAAATTATTAGTGGTATTACATCTTTCAATGATTTTAATGTACACACTGTTTTTTATTAAACCTAGTGCACAAATTAAGCTATTCACACACTACAAATTTTAACATCGTTAAACCTGATTTGTGATGGGCTAGATCAACTGAAGAGAGATTTTTTTTATATTTCACGAAGTAACACTTAAAGGCTTATCTTTGTGTTTATAGTTGGTAAGAAAATAACAGTAGCACTGATAGTTGTATTTGTGCTTCTTGGGTGTACTAGAGTAGGACAGGCATGGTTTGATGATAAAACTGATTTATCAATGGTCTGGTCATGGAAGACTTGTTGTCATAGAAACTGTTCTTAAATGACTACACAGTTGGTAAATGCGACGAATGATTCAAGTATAAAAGATGTGTGATGATCCAAAGCAATTAAGCTTGCACCCATCTCGATGACTGACCATCCCATCTATCTATTGTTGGGAATGTAAATGTTGAGTCCACATTTACAAAGAGCATACAATGTTGCACAATACCATCATATATCATACGTCATATGATATTAGTGATTTGCATGATTCTCAGCAACATTCTTGTTGTATGCTAATACATTGATGCCATATTATATATAACTAGGCACTGTAGTAAAATGTAGTTTAGGAATGTACTTTAGTAATTTAAAGAGTTTAAGGGAGGGACGGTTACACGCAGAGCAGAATTGCAAATTGTCTACAGCATGTGTTTAGGTGGGAGTCACTCGGAGCTGTGTTGTCGTTGACATGCTTCCAACTATTATGGCATGTTGTCATGGCTTTGTACTCTTGACCAGTGCAGTTTTAATTAATTTGAAATATTTATATCCATGCACAGAGCCAGCGATCATGTGGAAATCAATTAATATACGGCCCGACGCTGACAATTGGCTTGTTGGTTGTCGTTATTTTTATTACTACGGTGACATGTCATTGTCCTTGGGATTCTGTTTCTCATTATCTTTGTGTTTATAGTTGGTAAGAAAATAACAGTAGCACTGATCGTTGTATTTGTGCTTCTTGGGTGTACTAGAGTAGGACAGGCATGGTTTGATGATAAAACTGATTTATCAATGGTCTGGTCATGGAAGACTTGTTGTCATGGAAACTGTTCTTAAATGACTACACAGTTGGTAAATGCGACGAATGATTCAAGTATAAAAGATGTGTGATGATCCAAAGCAATTAAGCTTGCACCCATCTCGATGACTGACCATCCCATCTACTACACTACTGACCAAAAATTACCATTCCACCTGACCATTCTCTCAGTAGTCCACTAATTCACTGACGATTCCATCTATGTCCACTGGACCACTGACCATCCAAGCAAAACAAGGATGTAACTGGAACATTAATTAATTGTTGAAGTTGTTTCACACATTTTACAACTGCCTGACCATACAAACACATGTTACTTGTTGAACTTGCACTGACTGCATTGTGTATCTTACACTGTTTGAAGTAATGACCTGATGAAGTCATTGTAGTGGTTATCAAGTCATTTCTCTCAGATCTACACAATTTTGAATATAATACAAGGGAATTACTCTGGAAGGCGAAGAACTGGAGACTGTGGGATAGTTCTCTTTCTTGGGTAGTATCATCTACTGTCGACACATAACCTTTACACTCAGAAATGGTATATTTTCCAATGGAATCATCTCAACAAGACTGAAAGCCAGGTTATATTGAGTCCTTATACTGCCAATAGTAGTCTATGGTGGTGTGTGTTATAAGATGTGTTACCAGGGCGAAAAGACTACAAAATACCAAAATCAAGGAGGACACCTTCACCCTGAATCTATCACAGAAGTCATCAGACATAGAATACTATTCTGGTTTGGACACGTTTGCTGTATGCAGAGGTAACATCGTTAGGCAAGCATACAAACATGACTGCAAAGGACCGTGGAAGAGAGGAAGACCATTGAGGAAGTGGAGTGACCAGATCAGGAATGACACTGGGCTCCCACTATTAACAGCAGAGTGGCATGCCATACACAGAACAGAATGAAGGGGTGCAACTTCCCGGAGGACAGCGAGGGGTCACTGTAGCCTATGCTTTTAAGTCAAGTCAAGGAATTATGCCCCTCTTCTGACTACCTTCTTCAGCCATGCAGACACCTCACGGTTCAATTTCATAAATGTTCGTTCTGGTTCTTGGTGGCAATGTTCTGAGGTTATGATATTTGCATATATATATATATCGCCCTAGAGATAGAATTGATCTAAACAAAGTTTTGCATTTAAACTGTGAGCCTGGACCAAAGTTAAGTCTATTTGCAATACAGCTAACTATCTTGACTGTGTGTGACTGCCATTTGGCATGTGTAATGACAGTGGGAGTTTGTGTTTAAGTCATACTAACTTCCCTGTGTTATAGCATTATCTTTTCTAAAGACAAGCACCGGAATATCTAAGATCAGCAGAGTACATATATGTATTAGGCCGTCAGTGCTTCACGGGCACTTGTGATTCATTGTTGGTGTTTGTACCTTGCTGGACATGTGTTAACATTATTGTGGTTGTGTGAGTTCATTAGAATCTGTTTTGTTTACATTAATGTTTAAAGCATACAAGGTATAGCCCA
Organism: Lamellibrachia columna; assembly: GCA_963662155.1. Taxonomy (NCBI): domain Eukaryota; kingdom Metazoa; phylum Annelida; class Polychaeta; order Sabellida; family Siboglinidae; genus Lamellibrachia; species Lamellibrachia columna. The sequence continues at coordinate 7,578,417 of OY759262.1, forward strand.
TACACAAGGTCACATATCTATTGTCTTCATTGTATGTTGTATTCCAGTACATTCCTTCATTTGCCACATCAATGCTGCGGATTTCTGTTCATGCGAGTAATCAAATACTATGAACTTCTGAGGCACTTTGCCAATCGTATAAGGTCCGTGTTCATTGTGAATTCAGTGTACACTACTCAACCACTTGCTCCAAGTGAAGTCATCATGACTGTGGCCTGGCCAACCTCAGTGACTCCTGTGATTCATGGAATCACCTTCAAGTTTATGGATTACTCACAATTGCATTGCCTTGGGGCAGATTCTGTTTGCCTGTCTGTTATCTTGAACAGAGAGAACTGGTTTTTGTTTGTACTGGAGACAGACCTGGTGTTATAGAACTAGCTGAAGAGACTATGTCAGCCCACCTCCCATGTGATGTCCACAAGTCTCAAATGAAGGCCTTTATCAATGATACTATTTGTTCATGAACGCTTACACAGTTATTCCTGTGTGAATGATGTTGCCCTTCATGTTTATGTGATATAGTTTTATGGCAGAAATGCCCGAGTAGTTGTAAATTTCTCTGTGTTCCACTTTTATTTGAAGTTGTCCATGTGAGCATGTTGTAATGTCCCTGTGTAGAGATACAATATAAATTATTACTGATTACTGGACCAACTAATTGTTATTTTCTCAGCACATTTCTTTTTGTGAAGACAAGGAAATGTCAGATGGGACTAAGTTATTACTAACCAATGATACCACGTGCAATGTTACACTGCCAGAATTATTTTGTTTGGCGGGGAGGGAGATTAATCTGTAACAGAATCTAACACTAAGCAATGTGGATACTACCTGTCAAATAATATTTAGTGTCTGCAAGGTCTTTAATGGGTTTCCAACAATGGTATAAACTTGGAATTTACCTATAATAATATGTAATATTATTTGTCTGAAACATAACAGAAAGTTTTCTAATGGGAATCATAATGATATTTATTAGTTGCTAGAAAATGTCAAGTGCATGTTGAAACTCCATTAACGTTTATGGTGGTTTCATGTGAAACAAGAAAGTTTATTGATTCTATAGCCAGAGAAATTATTTTTTAAATAATTGTGTGCATTCATAGTATGGATTGGATGATGCCTATTGCTTCCTTTGTTGTAATAATACTGTTCATCGTGACTCAGCATCCTCTCATTGTGACAAAAACATGCCTTTGTTATTGTCGTTTATTCCCATTTTACATAACCTTTTAAATGACCTTGCCCGTAAACTTTCCAGTAACGACCTTGTTCCAGTCTCAGGACCTACTGATATTGAACAGTTGTTTATTCACTGCTAGGAAACTCTTTGTAGTATCACTGACTATGCGAATGGAGGACTGCTGAAAGATCCTGCACTGCTTCGTCTCGGAGCCAAGCGGTATATTGATTAATTGATTGATTAATCGATGACAATTTTAAATAACCTGAGAAAACAATTGTGCTTCAATTAATATTGGAACAACTTTCCATCAACCACTGTCAACCTTCTTTGTACTGTCATTGTGACTGTTTTAAATAACCTTTAGTGAAAACAGTTGCGCTTCCATTGGTATTGAGAAGCTACCTATCAACTTCTGGGAAACTGATTTGTAATGAAAGTGTGACCATTTAACAAACATTTAACAACTGGTGGTCATGGTAATGTACCATGGGTTGTATACTTCATCATATCTATCATTATGCATGTAAACAACACAGTGCAGGTAATGCGTAAGCCAAACATGGAAATTGGAAACCCAACTTACCGTAATAAAGTTTCTTTATTATAAATTAATATATCTGGTAGAGGAAGTCTTTTCCGATTTAGTTTAGTTGAAGACAGGGTCCATACGGAGCCTTGAAAGTCTTGAAAAGCCCGGAATTTCATTGGTCCTAATTCAAGGCCTTTGAAATCCTTGAATTTTGCCAAGTAGTCTTGAAAAGTCTTGATTTTTTTTATTTTAAATTACTGATGCATTTTTGGTGCTGAGTAACAGCCGGCGGCGGGCGGCAGATGACAAGTCTGAGCAGCTACATCATTATTGGCACGTCAGAAAGCCAGCATTTAAAAATAACTTGTGTGCTTATTGGGCAATCGCCGTTTCCGCGAACTGCAGCACTGGGCTAGCGCCATTACGAGTACATTATTTACATTTGTTGGTCGAGTGGAATGTGATTCGTTTTCGAAAGATGGGCAAAGGTAAATTTCAAGACAGTTAGATTGAAAAACGGCCTATAGTATTTGGTTTGAGCGTAACCCAAAGGATGTGTTCTCTGCACATTGCCGGGGTTGTAAGCATGTGTTCGACGTTAAGTCTAAGATGATGGGGGAATTGGCACTTCGGAGATGGAGTCACAGCATTGTAAAGAAATACGTCGATAATATGAATAAAAAATATTTCTGCAATTGATTAAATCATCAACTTGGTCAAGCCGGTTGGTCATACACCATCATTAGCCATAAATGACTACACCTACATGCTACAGTCTACACTGACTACATGCATACCGTAGGGTTGCGGTCACTTGCCCCCTCCCCTCCTGCAGACATTTGCCCCTAGGACACTTGCCCCCCCGAAATCTGCCTTCTAGGATATTTGCCCCCCCCCCCGCTCCCGGACATCTGCCCCTTTTTTCTATGATAGTTAACAAGTCAAAATCAGTTTACAGTTTTATTATTACTACAATAACATAACATTCAATGACAAGTCAAAGTCACTTTAGCCTAATGCAATGGCCTATCCCCTGGAGTGTGCATGAGATGATCTTGTCACCAGTCCTCCAGTCATCATCCAGGTATCATCTATAGTCAGATGGTGGAAGATGGGTTCTTGGGGTGATGCATCCAAGAATATCCATAGTGGTGGACAGTAACGAGTCAGAGATCAGCTGGTCTGAAGTGCCCCTGGTATTAGCTGCTTTAGTTTTCAGGTCCTCGTGGACCTTGGCAGCTTCTATCCATGCCTTGTCACCATCAATGGTTGTGGGCAGTCTTGTTGATCACATTCTGGATCTGGAGATCAGATCAGTGACCACAGCACCCTTGCGTGATCGGGATCAATGCTGGCTACACTCCCATTGAAGAGTAATCTTGTTGGTTCCCCTTCTTGGCATGACTCAAAAAGTAGCTGCTGACCTCCTGAGATGCTAGTAGTAATTTCCATGGTGAAGTTATAAGTGAATTCTGACAACTCTAGCTTGTGCATCCAGTTTTATAGTAAAATGGAGTCACTCCAACTCTCCATGGTAAATGCATTTCAAGAGAAGCCTTGTTGAGGCTTCTTTCAAATATCGTCAATTGAAATAACAGGTCCCGGTCCTAATGTCTTCTTCCACAATTGTAATAAAGATAATCCTTTGATTACAGGATCATCTCCAACTACATACAATAATTTACTTGGCTGATCTGGCACAAAGAACATTAATTGCAATTAGGGTAATACATATCTTGAATTCATGTTCAGAAATAAAAAAATAAATAAAAAAACTATTTCTTAAAAAACTTACAAATAATCCAGAAGATACGAATAAGGGGCAAATATCCAGATTTCCAATAAGGCAAGGGGCTAATATGTGGGGGGAAGTGTCCTAGGGGCAAGTGACCAAGGGGCAAATGTCTGGAGCGGGGGAGGGGGCAAATGATCTGGACCCCATACCATAGGGCTTAAGGCTATGCCAACCATGGGCGGCTTTTGGGACAGTGGACTGAGCCGCCATGCCGATGGTGCAGTCAACCATGTTTGATAATCTGTAATCTCTGTTATTGCTAAGCTAAACAAAATTGCTGGTGACATAGTTAAGTTTCATTTATACAAATAAATTTTGTTCTACTTGTATCTGCTATCAGTTTAATTCAAATTATGCATTTAATCTACTGGTTTAGGCCTTCAAGGACCAAGGTAGAAGCATCATGAATTATGGAGAATCTCCAAGATTTTAGCTTATTCTTAGACTTATTCATTTTATTTGCAGCGTATAAAATATTCTCAACAATTAATATCATGTTTTTTATTTATGTAAAACTTGACTGAACTAACTAAAAATAAAGTGGTAGTAAACATGTTAATTTATTTTGTTCAATAAATACATATGGGCAGAGTTTAATTTAATTATATAATTTAAACCTACTCCATGTATATTATGCATTTATGCTACCAAACGCCACCAAATGCCAGGCACTGAAAGACCTTTGAACGTAGATGCGATGACACTCACACAGATGTAAACGTAAAATGCCAGCAAGTGAATGAACTCTAAATATAGACGTAATGTAAATGCAAAGTATGAACTCTAATCAGTAAATGTGGACAGACGGTGGATGTGATGACAGTCAGACAGGTGTAAACGTCAAACAGTGAATGAACTCTAAATGTGGACATGTGAACAGTCACAAAGCAGTGAAATAACTGATTTGAATGTTGATTATTAAACATAACAGTCTTGAATTTCTTTTTTAAATAGCCTTGAAAAATCTTGAATAGCCTTGAATTTCATATCTTCAAAAGTGTACGGACCCTGTTAAGAACAAAAAAGTAATTGTACATGACCACCCATATTTTAATCATTGATTTCCAATCTTTACAATGGGATCCATATTGTAATTTCCCCTCCACTGCTGTCAAGGCTCAGCGACGAAAGATCAAAAGTTTCACCTATATTCGCATATTTCGACCATATGTATGTGAACGTATAAATGACTGGTGGCTAAAACCCAGTTCCTTTATTGAATCACTTGCCTGTCACTTCTGATGAGATGGGTTCTCCCAGAATTTCTGTGGAACACGTGCCCGGCTAAATGTCTGTCTTGTAGAATGGATACTGTGTATATATATATATATATATATATATATGCTGATTGTTTGCCTCCTTTGCCACTGCTGACTTGTCTTCAGTGTTTGACTAATAAGTAGTAGTATTATTAGTCCAACTTGGAGTAACACGCTTTCTCAGTGGACACAATTGTTTTTGACAAGATGGCGTGGCGATTGAAAATGTGGCACTATCTGGGTGTACACTTGTTAGAACAGATTTTGTGACATTTTTCCATGTTTCAATTTTTTTCAAGTGCTTAGTAGGTCAAATACGGTAACTACAGGGTACTAAATACTTGGTCCCTATATGTCAGCTGGTTGTCTTTATCTCCAGGTCACCCAGAAACTGTTTCTAGCTGCAAGATTAACTCAGTGCTGCTTTGATGTCAGCACATTTACAGTGATATATTCTTGGAATGTCTTCCATGCATGTAGTGAATGACAAAAAGGATACTATGTGTATATGTTCAAATATATATTATACAATGAAGTATAATTGATGCGAACAAACTCTATGTGACTAATAGGCAATAGTTAACTGTGTATTTGGTTACATTGTTAGAGGATTGTGAAATATGAGCAAGGTGGAGCAAGGCATAGATTAATCAGAGTAGCATGCATTGTTAGAGGATTGTGAAATATGAGCAAGGTGGAGCAAGGCATAGATTAATCAGAGTAGCATGCATTGTTAGAGGATTGTGAAATATGAGCAAGGTGGAGCAAGGCATAGATTAATCAGAGTAGCATGCATTGTTAGTGCAGCATGCGCGAGCAGCCATGTTTGCTCCCTGTTTACTTCACTGTAACATACAGCGAGCAGGACTTGCAAGAACTTGCACACTTGTCCTACAAGTCACGGTCCAAGTCAGTCAATGCAGATATTCACAGGAGAACCACCATTGTCCACTGTGACAAGCCACAAGACAATTGACGATGTGAGGGCAATGTACTCATAAAAATCATGACTCATTTTATGATAAAGTTGTAAGAGAGGCTCAGTGTGCACTGATGGTACACATTGTGTGCATTGGACATCTGACTGTAACATTATGTTGTGAGACACATTTGTGGGTCTTGAATTTGTAGACATGAAGTCATTTTAGTTGTTTTCTAGTGTATCTTCTTCCATTTGTTAAGTACTAATCTGGCTGAAGGTATGTCTGACCTATAACCATTGTAATTTTTTATAATGGTGGTTATTATCAGTCTAACATGTACAAATGTTTTAAAATATAAAGTATATTTGTAAACTATGTCATATATTGATCTATGCATAAATGAAGGTGTTATACTGACACAGTAGATAACTCAGTTGATATATGAAAACACAAAAAGCTTTCTTTCTCGTCCAGAAAATGAAAACAATAATAAAGCAATTTTTTTAGCCATGTCTACTGGAACAACTTTGAATAAATTATGTTTTTTTTTAATATTAATTAATCTCTTGTGAAATGTTCATCATTCTGAAAAATTATACTCAGGTTGGCTGAGAACATTGCTGAATGCCTTCAAACAGCTTGTGGCAGACATTGAATCTGACAGGTGATCAAGTGCACGAACCATGTCCATGGTTACCTCAATGTTTCCCTCATTTGTTTGTCCGTTGGTTTCCGCCTAGGTTGCTTTCATTAGCTGATTTGCTGCTCACAATGGCAGGCATATCAATGTTGTCATTGTTGCCAATAACAAAACGTTCCATGTTATGTAAGTCACCCAGAGACAGGACTTGACTAATCCCCAATGGACAATTCATTTGGAGGTGTTTAGGCCAGTTGCTACATCACATGGTCACCCATAGCATGCCATCTTGTCACGATGGTGTTAACTTTGACTCTGTAGCACCTGTCTAATGCAAATGTCACTGTTGTCAAAAAGTGCAAAATGTTGCATATGTTTTTGTTACAGGCAGTGCTCCCATAACTCGGCTCATAGTTCATCCCCATATGATGTTGTTACAGGCAGTGCTCCCATAACTCGGCTCATAGTTCATCCCCATATGATGTTGTTACAGGCAGTGTGCCCATAACTCGGCTCATAGTCCATCCCCATATGTTGTCGTTACAGGCAGTGCTCCCATAACTCGGCTCATAGTCCATCCCCATATGTTGTCGTTACAGGCAGTGCTCCCACAACTCGGCTCATAGTCCATCCCTATAAATATCCGTCTGGCATGAAACGACTGTACCTGACAGACTTAACAAGATTGTCACCCACAAAGTGATAAGTTCCAGATGTCAAGTGGACCAGGAAGCCATTGAGTTCAAAAAAAATTTCATTTATGTGCAGCCCATCCATATCAGATGTATGTAATTTTTTTAACGTATTTACATTGCTGGCATTAACATAATCAGTAGAAAATTTGTTCCATTTGCGCTTCTTCCTCTGGGAGAATGAGTACTTTCTCATATCCAATCTACACTGTTCTTTTACCAATACTGCTTTGTGCTTAGTTCTATTGAGAGCAAGCTTCAAGATCTGTTATAGTTTAAATCATAAAAGCAGATGTAATGAATGTTGCATAATTACAATGCCAGTTGTCAATTTCTGTTAGTAGGCTGGCATTGTGTGAGTGTTGGTAAACAAACTAGACTGTAACATATGTGTATGCTCAGATGTAGGCTGGCATTGTGTGAGTGTTGGTAAACAAACTAGACTGTAACATATGTGTATGCTCAGATGTAGGCTGGCATTGTGTGAGTGTTGGTAAACAAACTAGACTGTAACATATGTGTATGCTCAGATGTAGGCTGGCATTGTGTGAGTGTTGGTAAACAAACTAGACTGTAACATATGTGTATGCTCAGATGTAGGCTGGCATTGTGTGAGTGTTGGTAAACAAACTAGACTGTAACATGTGTATGCTCAGATGTAGGCTGGCATTGTGTGAGTGTTGGTAAACAAACTAGACTGTAACATATGTGTATGCTCAGATGTAGGCTGGCATTGTGTGAGTGTTGGTAAACAAACTAGACAGTAACATATGTGTATGCTCAGATGGCAGAGTTTCCTCATCAAACCGGTATTATCTTCTATGGAAATTCATGTAGAACATGAGTGATTATTTTTATTTGACACATTAAATCATGGCTTATTTACCTTAAGAATGTAATCTTTCCATTACACTTACAGGAAACCATGTTAAACTGTTTTCAAGCATACACCCCGTACTGCCAAGTCAGCAACCAATGTCAAGATTTTAACAAGATCCAACAAGATTTAGTAAGATTTGATAGGTAGATATAACAAGAAGATTTAAATTCCAAAATGGTTTTATCTATGCATGACTTGCCATTGTCTGATGGCTGTCAATTTAGTTGTTTTTAAAGATATTCACACTGCTACCATTTTCACAATCAGTAGATAAATTGTTCAATTAATTTTGATGTGGAAGAAACACTGAACTTTGACAACAGTGTCAGAAGAACTGCAAATTTTTGTGTGGTCATAAGGGCCTTCTTCATTCTGGTTATTGTCAGGAGCAGTTTCTGCGAGTACACAATGTGTATCTTGGATAAACTGGACGAACATAGGCTAACCAAATGTTGATGAGATTACATCATCTACACTGCAGACAGGTTGCAAGTCTGAATGCTGTAACAACTGAGAGACCAGCTCTGCCTCTTGACTCTTGGTTTGTTGTTGCCAGGTCCTGTGCTGTGGTAATAGATCTTGGCTTGTCCTCGCCGGCGTTCTATGCAGACATAGGCAGAGGTTTTGTGTTAGAGTCAACACTGGCAGGAACGCCATTTTGGTTGGTGGTATATGTTATTGGCAATTTGTGTCTGTTTGAACTGGAATGTTGCGATAATGGAAAGCTTAGTTGCTATGTGTGCTAGGCCAGGACATGATCGAACAGGACGGCTTCAAAACTGTTGTCATGGTCACCGCAGAACTGATAGCAAATTCTACCAAGTGTACCACTCAAACATGGTTTTTTCAAGTTGAGGTTATTTCCACCTTGGATAAGGTTTAAATTTAGATAATTTCTTATTTGCAGCCATATTTGATTTGCAGTACTTAATTTCTTATTTGAAATCAGTTATAAAATTATGTATTATCTTGCCTCTACTGGTACTAAGATTTAAATAACATTTAAGTTAATATAGTATTAAATAATATATTTCATTAACTTAAATTTTTTCTACTAATGTATAATGATTATTTGACAATATTTTGACTTATCTGGTAATAACATAAAAACAATGAATGTTTAAAGAACCAAACTGTATAGAATTTGACATTAGTTACATTTGATATCTTTATATCTGTATTGTTATGCATGAGTATATTTGTGGTGGCGTATTAGGTAGCTGTAAAGACTGTTGCCACTTTGCCTCACCAGGCTTCAGGTGTCAATGGTTCAATCACATTTTCTGTGAACATGAAAATTAATGTTCACAATATGTAAATGATTAATTCATGTGTAGAGAAGCATTTTGAGTGTTGCTCACTGAAGCATGAGATTTCCAAGAATGGGAATTATATTGACGACATTAAGTGACCTTTAAGGTGACATTTCTTGTTCTCAGAAACTACCTGCAGAACAACTAGGCCAAGTACGTGTAACAGTTTTCAGTGAACGAAGCAAAGCAAGAACATGGAAGATCCATCTAATTACACAAATCGCTGGTTTTATAAGTGCATAACTTACATTGTTGTCCTTTGCAAATAACTATTCTTTTAGAAGTGGTTGTGATTATTCTCATCATAGATCGTAAATCATAAAAATAGACACTCCTAGTATATTACTTTGTCTCAGATAGCATCTGGTATTTTATTTAGGAAAATTAAATCTCTGACTTAAAAACCCAGGCAGGAGGGGCTTGATAGTCTTGGGAGACAGCTCACCTAAGGAGAAGGAAACATCTGAATATTTACCGCACTGTAGCGCAGCGCTGCAGTGGCTATGATGTCCCAAAATCACAAAAAAAGACCTAGACATAGATTTAACAAGATCAAGAGACTGGATGGGAATAAACTGAACCAATGAGACAGCTTTGTAGTTTGTTTGGACGGCGGCACGGAGATGGTAATTTGTAGGAGAATACATGGAGGAAAGTAGAAGGGTTGATGGGAGATAGACATATATCACCAGCCTATCTATGTAGCCTAGAGATGACAGAAAAACAATGGAAGTGAAAAGAATAGACAAGCAAAGAATGGAGGAGCTGAGGGAGGAAGTTGGTGTGAGAGAGAGTCACGAGGAAGCTGGAGAGGAGCTGGCAAAAGTGGGCAGGACATATGGAAAGAATGGAAAGGGAACGGTTGATGAAGAGAACGGATGCGCTTAGAGTGGAGGGTATAAGGAGAAGAGGAAGACCGAGACTGAGATGGGAGGACTGCTTGAAAAGAGATTTGGCAGGAGTTGGAGGGGGTGGGGTGGAGAATGAGGGCGAGGGATGGGGGAGTGGAGACGGTTGGTGGAGACAGCCGTGAAACGGGACTAGTGATGAAGAAGAATGGGAAAAAAAAATTGATGACCGGTATTGGTGCCCTCGTCACCCCGGGCTACAGGGATAAAGAGGAGAGCAACAACATTTGTATTTCTTTATCATTTCTAACATGGCTAAATCTGATCTTGCAGAGCGATTAATAAAAAATGGTGACCGCTGCCAAGAGAATTTCTCCTTGGAGCGTATTGTAAATGATTGGAAAACACATTGATAGCAGATTTATATTTTTGATCCAATGAAGTTTGATATTGACAGTCATTTGTTTGTCATGTTGGGGGAAGGTATGACATGACACTGTATGTATGTGTTAATATGTAACGGTAAGGTTATTACCATAGTAACATAAATATTTACAAAAGCAATAATGAAATAATGCGTTTGTGTATGATGGATACATTTGTTGTACTGTACCATAAGTAGTTTAATTGCAGTGAAACTGTGAGTCATGGTTCGTACAAGTCCTTTCATTGTTTTAATGAAAATTAGTACTTTTTCTCAAAAAGCATGCTGGGTTGTGCTCAGGCTTTGCATTCAAATCTTATGTTGTGGTGAACTGAGTCTAGGCTAAAGTAAAAATATGATTCATTATATAACTGAACACTGTAGACAGGTA
>OY759262.1:8296799-8301799 GCA_963662155.1 Lamellibrachia columna
TGCCCGCAGCACACCCGCCTGCCCGCAGCACGCCTGCCTGCCCGCAGCACACCCGCCTGCCCGCAGCACTCCTGCCTGCCCGCAGCACACCCGCCTGCCCGCAGCACGCCTGCCTGCCAGCCCGTAGCATGCCCGCTCTGCTCGGGATAATGGTCACCTCGTCGACGTACCACTAAAATCTACATATATTCACCATTTGTGCTTGTGTCATCCTGAAACGTTCATTAATAAAATAACTTCTCCACCATTTTGGGGTTCAACCTTTCAAACCTGTTTTTCGCCCTATATGCAGAATAGTTTGTCACTGTGAGCTTTTGCATATTTCTTTATAAAACCACCAATTACTTGTATACCTCATACAATAAATAACGTATGCCTACAACAAAGACACGTTTGTGTACATTCCACATGTGGCATTCACTTACTATTAAGCCAGCAGTAAGACCTTGTCCTATCCACTGCGCCTCGGGTTTCCCTTAGACAGAATAACTACGACCATCCACAATTATTCACAATATCTATCTTTTTGTGAAAATAATATCCGATTTCATTTAGGTAACATCAATGATGCGCTATGTGACCTCTTTTGACCTCCTCTCGCAACTCGCAACAAACTCGTAACAAACTCGACACAAACTCACAACAAACTCGCAACAAACTCACAACAAACTCGCAACAAACTCGCAACAAACTCGCAACAAGGTCGACAAACTGAAAACTATTGAAACGTATATTAATGAAAATAGCTACATTTTTTTTATTTAAGAAACCCTATATTTAGAAGTTTGTCTTGGGTTTGGGGATATCGTCATGGCATCAAAATACCTCTAGATATGATAATTATCACTAATTAATCCACGTTAACCTGACTTAACTTCCGGTAAATGAACTGTGGGAAAATGTACCAAACATTTGGGCGACTTTCTTATTTACAATCATGGTGCGATTTTCTACCGCACATTCTCACACAATATATTATTTAGATAACTGTCAGATCCATTACGCCACTGTTTGCCTAGCAACCAGGTCCGTCAAGCTAACAAACATGGCTGCAACTGGCGGACATTCCGTCATATTTTTCGGCCCAAACATTTGCAACAAAAACAAAAGACAAAGAACAGTGTGTGGGAAATTTTGATCTAGCAGATGTGTGGCGCCCTAGCAATATAATGTATGTAAACATGTTTACTAATGAGAAGCTTGACGGAGGTCATGCTTATAATCAGGATTGTGACGTTAGACTCTGGATCTGACAATTACTTTGGCGTTGCTTGTTTGGCAATAAAATTGTTGATCGCAAGTGGTCAATGGCAGTTACCATGAACCACGATATTCAGACTCGTTATAGCTCCGACGGAGGTGACACCTCTCGGCCATTATACATGTTACAGGAACCTCGACACCGACATTCGGTCGGGACATTCTGAGTCGAACAGCCAATCAAACTCTAGAACAATAACCATATGGAACAGTTTAAAGTCTGATTATTAGAAGGAACACAGTAATTTTGTTGAAGAAAAGACACAGTGGCTAAAAGCGAAGAAGGACTGATTTCAGCTGTATATTGCATTCGTACTACTATAGTTGAAGACACAAAATAATATCCTACGTCAAAAAAACAGTGACGACAGTACAATAACAATAGAAGACTGAAAGCTGAATATGAGAAGGTGCGCAGGTCCGCACAATGGCCCCGAATGGCCTTGTATTGGAGATGTATTTACGTCAACACGAGTCAATCGTTGTATTCGTGTACACAACCAGTTCATTGGTACAAAGCACGATATATACAGACACACATATTTACAAATTACTGTACAATGCATGGCATCGTTGCAGACATATCGAGAGGCGACGGTTTGACAAATAAATAAAGGCGACCAGGTCACCAAGAACACCAGTAAAGATTGAACGTCGGTGTTCTCTCAGTTTAAACTGCCCACCTCGGAAATAACTTAAAATACAAAATAAATGCATCTTCAAATCGAATATAATCTGTCAACAAATCGGTGCTTTGTCTGCGTGTAAAACTCGCGGTCGTCTCCGTCGTAGCAGATCGCCGTGCTGCCCGGCAATAGTCCGAGTGCACGAAGCTCGTCGTGATGTCCGCGTAAATAAAGATCACAGGATAGTCCGGAGCCAGTCCGAAGACATACACGCGGCATAATTGTGCGTATTTTCGTCGTAAGCCACAGCGGAGCACCGGCCGTTACACGCGCTACGACGTTACCAGCGCTACGACGTTACAAGCGCTACGACGTTACAAGCGCTACGACGTTACCAGCGCTACGACGTTACAAGCGCTACGACGTTACCAGCGCTACGACGTTATAAGCGCTACGACGTTACAAGCGCTACGACGTTACCAGCGCTACGACGTTACAAGCGCTACGTCGTTCGTTTTTCGCTTAACCGGCGCGCGACTTAGTCTCCTTGCGTTCGTGTGTGCGCACGTACGAGAACGTACGTACGTGCTTGTATTCGTGCATGCATGTTGGCGTGCAGCACATCACCTCGTGATGATGGAAGACCCCTCGTAGTAGGTGGACCGACGCGACGGCGGGCGCCGCCTCCGGCTCCAGCGGCACGTCAGGATGCGCCAGTAGGTGCGCCGGAAGTTGATGTTACACAGTGCGTAACAAATTGGGTTGATAGTGCTGTTGATGTAACACAACCAGTAACCTGCAACAACAACATGCGTACACGATTACTCTTTGCCGTGAGTGGGCGTAAGAAGGAAACATCGGCACGGAGTTATAGATATATAGAATATATGTTTATATACATAATTAGGCATGAGCGATTGCCTAGGAGTAGTTGACATAGGGTTATCTAACAACATGGCGCGGCCCATGAAATTAAAATGCGGTGTGTTCAATAAGGTTTTCTTAGTAAACCACTGGTGTGATATTCTTAATTGTATTTACAAATGGTTATGTTTTAATAACTCTTATAGGCCGAAAAAAACATGACATTTATTTCCATTTAAGCGAAGACAATTCACGATTTTCAACAATGTTAGACGAGCAAGAGAGTTGAAGTTGTTTAATGTTTCAAGTGATTGCTGTAGGAGTTATACTAAACGACTAATGCATACTAGGATTATATTCTGAATCTAGTGTTCACATCACGATTATCACATCACTATAATATGCAGTTGAATTGACGAATCACGTCATGATCCCATATTGGATCTCAGTTTGATCATAACACTTATTTTGAGACAGATATCGTGATGTATGTGAAAAAGTCATTGCCTTTCATATATATCATTATATCTGTTCCATGTGTAATAGGTTTCTCATGGCCAAAGCATTCAGCAGCCAGTTCATGTTTCGTTATTCATTCCGACTTTTCTTCATCGGCCGCGCCGCGAAGCGTGTCGGCGTCGTCCAGACAATCGACGCGTTATTTATATTCCGCCTGCGTGCCGTCTGTCAGATTCCTCAATGCCGACAGAGTGCGAATTAAGCATAATCATGGCGACTTGTTTAACCGGATTTGTACCCCGCTGAGCCGGCTCAGTGGGCCGACGAATCTCGGTGATCGATTGGATCGTTGTGGCAAATTGATGTGTTCGAGTGCATTGTCATGATCACGCCGTCTCGGCGAACATCCTGTTGTCAGGCAGCGTCGAAACTCACGGATCTCCGCCAAGATCTTATTGCACCGGCGACAAACTACTGGCGTCTTATTACACGGACAAGGAACGTGCTCGCAACTTATTGCACGGACCGGGAATATGCTAAGAACTTATTGCATGCGTAGGGAATGTCATGACATCTTATTGCACGGGTGGTTCTGACAATATATTGCACGGACAATGAACGCGATGACAACTTATTGCAGGGACTTGGAATCTGATGATAACTTATTGCACGTACCGGTAACGTGATGACAACTTATTGCACGGACAGCGAATGCGCTGATAATATATTGCACGGGCCAGAAGCACGCTATCATTTTATTGAACAAGTCAAAAGCATTCTAGCATGTTATTGCACAGACAAGGAGTGCGCTTGCAACGTATTCCACGAGTCAGAAACACGCTGACATAATATTATTAATGTGCAGGCCAAATTGTGCTGACCAATCATTGTCCATACGAAGCACTGGTTACGAACGCACGGGCTATGGCCGCGCCGTCGACAGATCAGCCTTCACAGATCAACCTTGACACATCCATGCCAAAAAGCACAAGAACAAGCCAATCAGTGATTACATCGCTGGCAAGCATCCACACACAAGCCTCGAACAAAGCTCCCTGGTCGAGTGGGTCGTCTCTAAATTGGCCATGTTTGATCATTATCTGCGAGTGTCACTCGCAATGGACGCGACCGCTACATCCAGCAGGCAGTTCGCGTCCGGATGTCTTTCATTAGCAATTTCTTGACAACTGACGCGACAAAGTTTGTGTGGAGAGCGTCTTAAAAACACCTGTCGCGTTGCCAGGAGTCAGTAAATGTATGTTCCTCTTGTGTCAATAATACATTATCGTGGTCATCTCCCACGCCAAGCGACAACAACTCATATATTATTGATGTTAATAACTCGTGTGCGTGCAAACAACTCCGAGTAAGCAGAAAAAGAGATCAATTGTGGAATCACTTTCCAAAACGAAGACGGCGGATTTTTTATGTGGCCGTAAAAGGTAAAAGCTGACGAAGAAAACGCAATTAAGTCTGTAAAACTGTGTTTATTTCCATTAAGAGTTCATATGCCGCAACAACGCGTTTAATGCGATTTATGAGGAATGAACTCTATCAACTTGCCAGCCGGTTTTACGACATGCAAAGACCACTTTAGGCAGTTATTGATATACCAATATATCATCCAATGAAAATCGTTGTAGATTCCCTTTAACGTGCTATAAATTTGTGTCGCGCCCACACGTTTCTAAGTAAGCAGAACGTGCACCGTGAAACAGCTTACAAGTTTACTTTACTGATGACGTCCACGCGCACAATCTATGAATAGCTTTTAGGATATTATAACTTTTA
>OY759262.1:8304299-8356799 GCA_963662155.1 Lamellibrachia columna
GAAACCCCACGTCACATGTGTAACTCGTGTATCAACAGTGGTGAAACCCCACGTCACATGTGTAACTCGTGTATCAACAGTGGTGAAATCCCACGTCACATGTGTAACTCGTATATCAACAGTGGTGAAATCCCACGTCACATGTGTAACTCGTATATCAACAGTGGTGAAACCCCACGTCACATGTGTAACTCTTGTATCAACAGTGGTGAAACCCCACGTCACATGTGTAACTCGTGTATCAACAGTGGTGAAACCCCACGTCACATGTGTAACTCGTGTATCAACAGTGGTGAAACCCCACGTCACATGTGTAACTCTTATATCAACAGGGGTGAAACCCCACGTAACATGTGTAACTCGTGTATCAACAGTGGTGAAACCCCACGTCACATGTGTAACTCGTGTATCAACAGTGGTGAAACCCCACGTCACATGTGTAACTCATATATCAACAGTGGTGAAACCCCACGTCACATGTGTAACTCGTGTATCAACAGTGGTGAAATCCCACGTCACATGTGTAACTCGTGTATCAACAGTGGTGAAACCCCACGTCACATGTGTAACTCGTATATCAACAGTGGTGAAACCCCACGTCACATGTGTAACTCGTGTATCAACAGTGGTGAAACCCCACGTCACATGTGTAACTCATATATCAACAGTGGTGAAACGCCACGTCACATGTGTAACTCATATATCAACAGTGGTGAAATCCCACGTCACATGTGTAACTCATATATCAACAGTGGTGAAACCCCACGTCACATGTGTAACTCGTGTATCAACAGTGGTGAAACCCCACGTCACATGTGTAACTCGTATATCAACAGTGGTGAAACTCCACGTCACATGTGTAACTCGTGTATCAACAGTGGTGAAACCCCACGTCACATGTGTAACTCGTGTATCAACAGTGGTGAAACCCCACGTCACATGTGTAACTCGTGTATCAACAGTGGTGAAACCCCACGTAACATGTGTAACTCGTGTCACTATGCCCAACGTAAATACAGGATTATACCAGGCACATTTTTGTCAACAAATCTCATTTGTCGATGCGGTAACTGGGACAAAGTTCAGTTCCACGTTTGCTCGGATTGTCCACCAGGGTTATAAGAATATGGCCGCTGGTTCGAGACCGTGGTCTTTATAGTCCAACCGGAGATTGCAGTTCGAGTGAATCGTTCTATGAACGATGTCCATTGTAGCTATATAACAAAGGACTTGTAACACATGATCATTACTTGATTAAGATAACCATTAAATTTCCAATGTACAACATTCGGAAATAACATCCAAGTCAATGAAAAACCTATCACCCACGTTGTTGGGGCACTTAGACAAGGCTGGACAAAGTTTCACGCAGACGTATATCATATCGCGTAAACAAAACGTAATACTATAAATGTTTACTTCATTCATGGCCGCGTTCACCTGTTAATGCAGATCAAACATTTGCTGTGCACATTATTGATATTTTCTACGTACTCCTACGGCGTAACAGTATACTAAAACAAACATAATTATCCTTTTCATGTTAGTTAGTGGAAGGTTACTAACTTCAAAGCTGATTCAGAAACTAAATTAGTATCCATTGCGATGACTTGCCGACTACCAAACAAATGCAAAGTATGCGTTTAAACATCACACATCTTTTTTCAGTTAAGTTAGCGATACTAAGAGAAATGATATGCGTTATTTAATTTTGGGACACCATAGCACCTATGTCGCTCAAACAAATACTAATATTATGTGACCGCGCGAGGAGACTTTCTCAGTCAAGCACAGAGATTACACGTAAAAGATGATCCTTCAATTCGATTAGCTCATCTATATACACTTCGTCCCGAATATCATGTTTACATTGCTGGCGACAAGGTCTGTAGTCGTGAACAGGTAAAAGCAACATGATCTGTGCCGTGAATCTTTTGTCGAGGCCGCAACTGTCATAAATCACAAGTTAAGTAGGCTAGAGCTGTTTTTTTTATATATATAAATAAATATTTACGTTGCGGAAAGAGACCGGGTTTGTTTGTTTGTACTACATTACATAACATTGACGCTGCATAAGTTGCGAACGTTGAATTTTGCCTATACCATGCAGCAACTCGACAAAGCACGCTTTCTGGACATCTGTGTGTGTAAGCATGCGTGCGAGCGTGCGTGCGTGCGTGCGTGCGTGCGTGCGTGCGTGCGTGCGTGCGTGCGTGCGTGCGTGCGTGCGTGCGTGCGTGCGTGCGTGCGCGCACGCATGATATGTATAAATATACCGACAAATATTAATTACACCTATTATGTAAACATACATAAGATGACCGTTGTGGCTTGCTGGGATTGTTGGGCCTTCGAATCTTCAGTTTTGGGCCCGAAACATGTCCAGGTAACAGACCCGGTTGGCACTGGATATTTTCAACATTATGTCGCACACTATTTACGTGGTAACACGATTTTCAGTTAAAAACGATCTGACTTTGTACATTTAATAACGATTTACACAAGAAACAAAGCACAAGACGGTAATACCGTCCTATGTAGTTGCGTTGCGCGACACACAAACTGTTGCGCAAGACTGAGGTCAATTCACTTGCTAGAGTCAATGTCAAGCAACGTGCGCTTTGAAAGCCGTGAGTCGTGTTTTTACTTGTACTAGACATTATGTCACCAAGTTCTCGTTAGGTAATTATTGGCGGCTTTAATCTTGTCTGTGGAATGTTAAATCAGCGTTGACGCAGCGCGCATAAAAGACCCATTCGGCAACGAGCCATTGGTTCTGTTGTTACGAGCAACGCCCGTGCGGGGTTACTGCAGTACATCGACCCTCTCAGCGAAGCGGTCGTAAAGGTGCGTGTGCGTGTATGTTCTCGTACGCTTGCATGTATTTGTGTTCGTGCACATCCACTTGAAGCGTTGCAAAAATCATTGTTCGTTTGCGTCATCTTCACAGTGGTTCTTCACTAGGGCGGCACCACTCGCCACTCTCTGGTCGCCGGGCGCCACGTGGGGTGGCGCCAGAACAAATCATACATTGCTGACTGTGATTTGTTGTATGTCTTCTGTGCTCCGGAAATCCTAGTTCCCGGCAGCAAGTCTTGGCGTCTACGATTCTACGTCACTTTGACTGATTCGTCGACACGTCGCTCTGTAAATCCGCGATGCTTGCCATAAACAGTCGTCCTTACGACCGATCGAAGCAGTTAGAAGCAATCTATGAGTCGTTAAATGTCTCCCTCGCTGATTGCATGGAGCTCCCCCTAGGGGCGCTGGTGGTGGGTCGTCGTAACCATGCCGTTTGGACATTAACGAGACCGTTAAGTCGCAACTGCAGAATGTAATCACAACATAGCTATATCACTTCAAGTGTGTCATAGTATGGAGGTAGTATTATTAAAGTATTAATATTATTAAAGTATTAGTATTATAAAACGGTACAAGATCTGACCGCTTGTATCGTACATATATTATTTCTAATACTGTATACGATCCCAAAGTCCAAGGTAGGTGGTTGTCCCATCGATAGCGGCGCGAGACAACGGTATCAGCAAAGGTGAATTACTCAAAATTATCGAAAAAATATAACGAGAAATATCTACAAGAAACCCAGCAGGCTTGATGTCCGACAATATCCCTTCTATCAGTGCGTTTCTGGTGAAGGAACAACCTTCCACCACCAACAGTGGAAGCATAGCACATTCTCGCCGTCAGGAAAAGACTGCATAACGTCTGGAAGTTGGACATATTGAAATATCAACAACCTGTATGCAAAAACCACGTTCACGCAACACTATAACTTCTGAAAAGTGCTGACTTGTTGAATGAAGCCTCATAAGGTTATCAGATTCTGGTAACCATACATAGACACGTCAGTTATATAAACGTTGCCGATTGCTGGAAACTAACTAGGAAAACCCGAAAAGCTGACGCAGATGTGAGAGTTCTCGGTGGAAACTCTCCGTTTGTTGCTGATTCCCGGCGGGACGACTCGTTCACTCCCACTGGGCGGGTTGTGTTGCTCTGCGGGCACACACGTGGCATCCGTAAAGGAGACGGCAACGGACCAAACCGGCTCGTCTGTTGACAGGTTGCCGTGTTGACTTTACGGCCTCCCGCCTCTGAGCATGCATGTCCATATGGGATGCCGACTCCCTGTTTCCTCCAGACTTCTCTACTTCCCACGACCCTTTCACCTGTCTTCCTCGTATGCAAGGAACTTAGCCATGCATCACCAGTAGCATTTGGTTGTCCGCAAAACGTTAATTATATCGAACTACAGACGTTTGTTTGTCTGTGAGATGTTTCCCGGGTTAATGTCCGCCACAAATGAATTATGACGTATGTCCCAACGTTAGTTCTCGATGTGCAACAAATGAATTAAGACGTATGCCACAACGTTAGTAATGGATTATGACGTATGCCACAACGTTAGTAATGGATTATGACGTCTGCAACGCTTAGCGGCTACAATAATGTTGTGAACCAGTTGGCTGTGATCCTGGGGGTATGTGTAGGACAACGATAAACACGCAACTGGGTAACCTGAGATAAACAACAACATACAGTTATGTTAACCCTGACTGTCTTACAATACATCCAGAGTTGTTCACGGACAACATGGTCTGTATGATGGTCTGTATGATGGTCTGAATGATGGTCTGTATGATGCAAACCGGATAATAGAGAACGCGTACAAGCGATGTTTGCTATTGGTGAACAACAAATTAATTATGACGTCTTCTCTTATTTTGCACTTTAGAAAAATGCTTCGTCTAGTTTTGTGTGACATCAATGCGCATAATATTATATAGGATAACGTTCAAGACACAATTCGCGTCACGTGGATTACATTGTTCATTTTAACCTGACCGTTTATATATATATATATATATATATATATATATATATATATATATAATTATATATATACATTTATATATATACATATATATATATATATATATATATATATATATATATATATATATATATATATATATATATATATATATATATATATATATATATATATATACGACAAACATTTCACCTGTTAACGAATAGTCGAATTAATTGTACGTCGCGTGTTTGCTAAAATGTGCCATATTTGTTTCGGCCACGATGTATGTTACGACCACGGTGTATGTTACGACCACGGTGTATGTTACGACCACGATGTATGTTACGACCACGGTGTATGTTACGACCACGGTGTATGTTACGACCATGATGTATGTTACGACCATGATGTATGTTACGACCACGGTGTATGTTACGACCACGGTGTATGTTACGACCACGATGTATGTTACGACCACGATGTATGTTACGACCACGGTGTATGTAACGACTATGGTGTATGTTACGACCACGATGTATGTTACGACCACGGTGTATGTTACGACCACGATGTATGTTACGACCACGATGTATGTTACGACCACGATGTATGTTACGACCACGATGTATGTTACGACCACGATGTATGTTACGACCACGATGTATGTTACGACCACGGTGTATGTTACGACCACGGTGTATATTACGACCACGATGTATGTTACGACCACGATGTATGCGTCACCTGCAACTGATCGCAGACTTACACGAACGTCGCCTGCCCGACGGATCCACGTCGCATGTTGTGCAGACGAGTTAGCAAAAACAAAAGCACTGTGTCACAAAACGCGGTCTTGCTCTACGTTGACGAGACTAGATATATCCTGTCTGGTACCAATATTTGCTATACGAAAGCCTACGTCCACAGGTCCTCGCCATCTGCGACGGGAGTAGTCCACCAGAAATGACCGTCCCTCAACATTTGCTGAAAATTACCGCGATTACAAAACGTTTTTGATTTACGCGTGAGCCGGAACTGTAAATCAGGCGTTGGTCAGTGCCAGCGTGTGCGCGGAATTTGCCATTAGGTCGGCGGCTGCTCAGATGCGCTCCAGAGACGAAGCAAAGCACATTCGCATTCATTAGTCACGCGGGAAACGAAACGTGACAAAAAATGAGCATTTTTCAGCGCCGTCTGAGGCGGAAGCGACGAAAAACATGCACTGTTTTGTCTGAGATGTTGGAGCGGTATTAAACACGGAAGGACTTGTAAGATAATCGGTAGGCACGAACGCAGCGCATAAGTGGAATTCTTTCGTTTCTTGCGCTAGAGTTGGATCTATATGCTCGCAGGTAGTGCCCCAAGCGATCACACTGCCCATAGATTCGAATACCGGATGTTGTACGACAACTGTCCAAACCGGTATGAGGTGTCAAAACAGTGGCGTCACACTCTAGGCCGGGAACCAACCAGCCGACAGGAGTGCTGGTCCCGAATGCTTGGATCATGTGACCCATGTAAACACGTCATTGTTCATCATTTCCAAATCACAGCCGGCCAAACTCTGAGATGATGAAGTCCAGATATATTTCCCTATAATGAAATTCTTCATATAATCGCATTTATATAAGTACCTAACCACATTTTGACTCTTTGAAGCACCGACGTTATGTGTTTGTGTGACTGTTTGGAACGTGTAGCTGTGGACATTAAAGTGAACGAAAGTGAACGAACGTGTCCACGCGTGTTCCAATACGTCCACCCACCGCGGCCACCTTCATCTTTACACGTCCGCATTAGATTACCGTCACGTCGACGACATTAGATTACCGTCACGTCGACGACATTAGATTACCGTCACGTCGACGACGTTACTGCGCGTAGTTCCAGACGAAATGCTATTTTGATAACATCAACGCAGTTTGAAATATAACATCACTGTTGAGATGTTATATTTAAAACTGCCGCTAGCGGTAGGCAAGAAAGACCAAAATACCAACTCTATCGAGTCATGCGCACACTCGCCAAGAAACAGAAAACCTAAATCAAGTCCCCGAAGGGCTACCTTAGAGGTGTTCAACGAGATAACAAGTCCCCGAAGGGCTACCTTAGAGGTGTTCAACGAGATAACAAGTCCCAGAAGGGCTACCTTAGAGGTGTTCAACGAGATAACAAGTCCCCGAAGGGCTACCTTAGACGTGTTCAACGAGATAACAAGTCCCAGAAGAGCTACCTTAGAGGTGTTCAACGAGATAACAAGCGAAGCACGAAACAAAGGAAAGGAAACAAAGAGGAACTTAACGCAACACGTAGGAGAGTCACGTATACATGCAAATTGTCGAAAGCTGGGAACTAAGGAAGGTTTGGAAAGTAACGTTTGGATTGAAGAACGCTGGAAGATAGACAATGTCAGAAATCAGGATGTGATATGAACAGGTCTGCGTGGTTGGTGGAAACAGTACAAACACCGCGACCAAACAGTACAAACACCGCGACCAAACAGTACAAACACCGCGACCAAACAGTACAAACACCGCGACCAAACAGTACAAACACCGCGACCAAACAGTACAAACACCGCGACCAAACAGTACAAACACCGCGACCAAACAGTACAAACACCGCGACCAAACAGTACAAACACCGCGACCAAACAGTACAAACCCCGCGACCAAACAGTACAAACACCGCGACCAAACAGTACAAACCCCGCGACCAAACAGTACAAACACCGCGACCAAACAGTACAAACACCGCGACCAAACAGTACAAACACCGCGACCAAACAGTACAAACACCTCGACCAAACAGTACAAACACCGCGACCAAACAGTACAAACACCGCGACCAAACAGTACAAACACCGCGACCAAACAGTACAAACACCGCGACCAAACAGTACAAACACCGCGACCAAACAGTACAAACACCGCGACCAAACAGTACAAACACCGCGACCAAACAGTACAAACACCGCGACCAAACAGTACAAACACCGCGACCAAACAGTACAAACACTGCGACCAGACACAGACCGGGAGCCACCTAGCGGACAGCAATAATGTACGTGAGACCAGCGATCAGATCAGAAACGGTGGGTGGGATAAGGGGGTATGAACGTGGGAGAACGGACTGGGAAAAGAGAAATGGGTGAAGAACCTCACAGAGGCCAACTTGTTTCTAGTACGTCATCGATTACTAGAATGTTCTATTGTTTCACAAAACAGTTATTCGCGTTTTCAGTGACCTTCAGTGTTTGTACCGCTGTCAATCCTGTGCTCAAATGTTTCCCTTCAAAGGTGTGTAAATGTATTAAGAATAGCAAGTTCAAATTAGGCGTGTTAGCGACTGAAACAGAAGCACCCAGCCAAGAGTTGATGGTGATATATCGGGCGGCCTTGATCAAAACGCTGTAACGCCTTGAGACGGCGTCGTGCGAAATAGTGTCGTCCACGGGGAGAGATAGCAGCCGACGCAGCGGTCCGTTGCAACCAATTAGCAGCGACGCCGTCCGGAACCAACAGAAACCGTTCGCCTGCGATGCCTCGTCTCACCCCACGTCGCTCCATAAAGCACGTTGATGGCGTTCGGTTCCATGCGCGCCCTCCCGCCCGGCCATCCGGGCGCCGGCTGACGGACACCTTCCCGGGGCGTTCGGCGTCCAACCATCGATAGTTTCGAGCGCATTACACGTGAAAGTGCCGTCATTCCGACCGCCAGTGCTGGTAATATATCTATTTGATCGGTGGATTTGTAGATCAATTTGCACATAAGCCACCTCGGGTTATGCCAGTGCAATTTGGGTTCAACAAAACGTGTTGCACATGAACAAATGGAAGGCTCAACCGATGTCTCATAGACACATCTAGTTTTATGATATAATATTACTTGTTTTTCTGGCTTAAAAATACAATTATTAAAATAAGGTGATATTATCGTCGACGTAGTTTGTTGTAATAAGCTTTAATTAAAATGTACCTTCTTTGCGACAGCATATTCTAAATAAAACTGTATAATTATGCGTAAAAATCACATGGAAGCACCGACTACTGTACATACTTCATGCTTATAATAATAATAATTATTATTATTATTCAAGAATACAATAAAATACTTCAATATACTTAACACAGTGCTTCCATCTGGTAAATACGATTTATCGGTGCTATTCAAACGTTCGAACATTGATTTTTTGATTGATTTCGTGAAACTTGAAAAATAGACTTCGGGCTTGTTCAGTGCATTTACGTCAAGCGACGAGGAATAACTCGTGCAAAAGTGGTGAAAATGACGGAGCCCAATTTATGTGGTCGTTCGTGTGGAAAAAACATGACAGAAATCTGCTTTATGTTCGCAATCACAACGTAAATCAGATTCATAAAAGCGAAATAAGCGCCATTCAGCAGGCGCCAGAAAAACCAAGTACACGTGTTTACTACAAAGGGAGAAAAACGCCGATTCATATTATGTTAACATGCTGGTTAATCATATACACATGTAAAACATAGCGACAAAATTCGTCAAGTATTATAGGGGTCAGACCACAGTAGAGAATTGCAGTAGTGGCCATGTTAACGTTTTGTCTTATTATAAGAAAACGTGAATATAAAAAATTCTGAAAAATTGTCACAGCAACTGCCATCATCTCATTGACATACTGACCAAGTGTTGTCAAAACCACATACCCACAGCCCTTTTAAAACGCCCCGACATGCGATGCCCGTCAATTTTGATGTATTCATGCGCCCACGTGGCATATAGCAAAAAAATTCCCATAAATCCCTCCGCTTGTTAAACTCTCAAAACAATACACTCTTTCACAGCCAATAGCTTCTACAAACAAACCTGTGAACATGCCTGCTCAACTGCACTTATGTCACATCATATGAATTGTTTAAATATCGCAATTTACTACGCCCTACATTCGCGGACCAAAGCAGCTGTCGCAAGCTTGCCGTAGGCCTATAAGTGGCAGCCACGCCAAACTACGTGACGTCTGACACTACTTCACGTAGCTGGGGCGGCTAACGTGTCAGTTGATTTTTTCATTGTTTTCCCCATAACATGCTAAGAATTATTGAACTGAACGTCGACATCACAAATAATCACCCGGCACTAACGTCGCACTTCGCCAATCCATCCTTTAAAACACAGTCCTTTTGGAAATCCCCCTGACTTCTAAGAAACGGTGACGATGTTTCCATAGTAACGACCGCGTGTACTTCGATCTTCCAACCAGTTTATTCGTTCGCCGTGAAGGCAGAACATATCGTCTGGTTACTGTGATTCAAATACACATCAGTACTATATCTACCTAACTAAATCATGTCCTTAAACCATCAAATATCAGCGCTAACGTAGTTTATTGTGCCTTTGAAGCTATACCGGAAACTGGCAAATAGATGTGACCTGGTGACCCCGCGAATAATGGGCCAATCAAAATGATCGCAAACACGCCCTGCCAAGTGTTTGTCAGATAGCTGGCGTAATCTGATATCATGGACGATAACACGTTACAAATACAGATTCAAGGGCCATTGTGGCGGCAAATTAATGTCAATATTAGAAATGGCCGTTATGTTTTGTCAACAGTAAATTTCGACAAAAAGCAAGCAATTGTTGAGATTGTGTTTTCATTAATAACCCAGAAAATAAGCTTAATTTGCTTTTTTAGAAAAAAAACTACAACAAAGCTGCAACTAAGCTGCAATTTGGCGTATGGACGCGTCTTAAATGGCAAAATTACGCGAATTTGAATTACGATTGGTGAAGGGTTTGTGTTAAACATACACTGCCACTTTTCTCGTTCAACGTTTTGCGAACTTATTCATGGTGGTCCGGCACACGTTAATCGTTTATGTTAACCAAACTTTTCCGCAAAATTATCAGTGTCACTGTCATACTTATATGTATGTCATTTATTTCTTTGTGGTTTTCTCAAAACGATATCATTTTGCATTTTGTGGCTATTTTGTTCACATTTACAAAAATAAAAATAAAATCATGTAACATAACCAAATAAGTGTCATTAATCTGGAATTGTTTATAGTGTTTCAACTACAATTTGTGAAGAAATGGTTAATTTATCTTTAAAACGTCTACTGAAACTACTTCAATTCAAGACCAGCATGTAATAGCTGTCCCAATTGACTTCAGTCGTTAACACTGACAAGTTCTAATTGGAACGAGTTCATTGGTTGGCTGAACATTTATTATTAACCAACATTTACAGTTTTGGCGCAGTCATTTATGGTTATTAAATCTAATTCGTCGTAAATTTTTCTCTATTAATATTTTAAAGTGTCATTTTACCGTATAATACTGCGTTGCTAGCGACAGTGATAATCTCTCCGAACATCGTCTGAACAAAAAAATCTATCCTGACACGTTTCACAGGTTTCACATAATCACTATCAATAATTCATCGACAGATTGCGGAACAGTGTTTAAAGCCACTTACGGAAGCACTCAGAAACGCCTTTTGTAAATCGTCAATCTTCCCTTAATCGGTTGGAAAGTCAACATCTCAGCTGGCATCAAACGTCCAGACGCGACCTTTCTCTGCTGCTGTTGTAATAATTACGCCTACTGGCACAGTTCCGTGTTTGTCTCGCAGAGAATGTAAAGAATCGTAAGAGTTCAGACAAAGTGTTCAAACACTCTTAATCTTGTACTTTGATGAACACTCGGTGTCTACCGTTCGTACGACTCCAGTTACACACGAACAGTTGCACACGAACAGTTACACACGAACAGCTACACACAAACAGTTACATTACATTTCAAAATATGAACACATTAATGATGTCATCTTGTAATGTTTAAAGGGAAATAAAAGTCGTGTTTTCCGGCCTATGCACCTATAGCAGTTACTAAAACATAACCATTTGTAACTACAATTAAGAATATCACGCCAGTGGTTTACTATGAAAACCTCGTTGAACACACAGCATCTTAATTTAACGGGCCGAGCCCATTCCTATTCTTACCAATAGGATATGGCTGTGCTGTTTGCGTTTAAACTCAACTGATGTAACATAAGTCATTTGTTTAATAAACCAGCCTTCTTTCCGACAAAATAACACGTTTGTTTGAAACTCTGCGTTGTTTCAGCGCACGCCGTCCTCCCTTAATACGTCATTTGTAGTCTCGGTTACTCCGGTTTCATGGAACTGCGCGTGCGCTTATCAGACTCGCTGATTAACTTGTCAGCCCTCAGCCAACCAGAGAAATGACCGGAATCTCCCACTTTTAGAACACACTGATTTTAGCTGCACGTGGTTAGTTTTTATTATCTCTTTTGAGTACATCGCCCCAAAATCACCACCTTTGTTTCGCTTTAAGAAATTTTATCGAGAGGTCATTCCGTTTTGTGAATTTGATATTAGTATGATTATCAACGGAAACACATGCGTACGACATTTGGTTCAGGCACATAATTATGTCCAATTTATGTTATTGTTCTACATTATAACTAAATTAAACGGAGTGAGTTTACAACTAGTTAATATACGGAACAAAATGAGAAACTTGACAATGGGCTAACATAAATCTGGCGGCGTAGTTGATGGGTTTGTTGGGTTATTTCCTTCATTGTCCGGGCAGGTTGGGCCGGACGCGGGCCGAGCACTAAGAGTGGTTGCGCCTGTCTTTGGGTGCAGTAGACAAACATTTCCGTCTTAGGTGACATGTCCAGCAAAGTGGGTCAGTGGCTAATACCTCAAGGTTAGATGCCTCTCGTGTGACGTCACGTTCAACGGACCGACAAATCCAGTTACGTTACCTGCACATTCGGCTTGCGACTGCGCCCCCCACCAATGGGCTTCTCTACAAGAAGGCGACAGCGCAAACCTCCGAACTTGTCCGCTAGCAGCAGGAATCGCTCATCCTAAGCTGATTTTTTCTACACAAAACCTGCTACAGTCAATATTTGGGTTCAACCTATAGTAGAGACTATACAGTTGATTTTCCCATCGGTGACCATGTTAACGTTTTGCAGGATTATAAGAAAACGTGACAATAAAATTGTTTTAAACTTTTACCTGCCGCTGTCAACATCTCATTGATATGCTGATCGAGTTTGTTCAACATTAGATATGCCCAGCTCTTGTAAAATGCCTGCATGCCCCGTGTACACGTGTAGTGGCCAAAACAGTCAAATATCTTTCCGCCTATTAAATTCATCTACAAATCTACAATTACACTGTCAACTGCTTCTATCAGCAAACCTGGCAATATACCTGCTCAAAAGCACTTATTTCAGATCATATGAATTGTTTTAATGTAATATATTTACACTTACTGTCCCCGACATACACCAGGAAATTTAACTGAGACGTGACCTCTCAACGCATTCGCGGCAGCATGACCACAGCGCCTGCTGGCGAGACGCCCAAGTGTCGTGATCCAGTCAGCGGTTCCGCTGGTCTGGCGCGCACCGTTTGTATCGATTATACTCGACGTAAAAGATCTGTCGAGTGCACGGCACAGCCTATTACATAACGCAATGAAGTCGTTTTTTTGTGTGGGTGTCATTATTTTATTGCAATCGTGCGTCATATAATATCTCGCCAGCTTGTCGGAGTGTTGCATGCTCCGGCTCTAATTGCGTCCGAGTCTCTGGTTGGTACAGCGAATCACAGTTACGCACTACTGTATATTTATTTTCCATTGGCGGCACTCTAAGCTATTTGTGATATTGTACGCAAATTTGCAAATTGAACTACCTGAAAATCAGACGCGTTGATATTTATGCTTTCATCAACCAGCTGGGGGAAAATTCAACACATTCTGTAATTTATTTTCCGTGCGAGATGCTTGCAATGATACGCCGCCCAAACAATTAGGTATTGTCTTGCGGGCACTGGGCGCAATATGAAGAATTTAAAGGTTAGCCTTTCAAACGTCGCTCAATGTTTACTGACTGAATAAAGAAAATAAATTGTGATACATTTACTCACATTTGAATTAATATGCATGACAAATTGTATAGCCTGATCATGAAATAGTGAAGCAAATTTACTGGAACTGCGCTGTACTGCAGAGAAATCTACACTAAAACTATAGCAAGTTGAGAAAAACCCTATCACGCCACCTGTGCACCAATATGGCGGATCATTTAGTAGGGCAGACATCCTTCGACATCATATCGACTTCCGCAGTTATATGTATCCACTGTTTATGAGGCAAGGGTGACTTCTACTAGGGGAAGGGTGACTGCAGACAAGTAACAACGTCTACCAGGGGAAGGGTGACTGGAGAAAAGAAACAACGTCTACTAGGGGAAGGGT
The DNA here is from genome assembly GCA_963662155.1 of Lamellibrachia columna. Classification (NCBI taxonomy): domain Eukaryota; kingdom Metazoa; phylum Annelida; class Polychaeta; order Sabellida; family Siboglinidae; genus Lamellibrachia; species Lamellibrachia columna. The sequence goes on from OY759262.1 coordinate 8,318,427, forward strand.
GACTGGAGACAAGTAACAACGTCTACCAGGGGAAGGGTGACTGGAAACAAGAAACAACGTCTACTAGGGGAAGGGTGACTGGAGACAAGTAACAACGTCTACCAGGGGAAGGGTGACTGGAGACAAGTAACAACATCTACTAGGGGAAGGGTGACTGGAGACAAGTAACAACGTCTACTAGGGGAAGGGTGACTGGAGACAAGTAACAACGTCTACCAGGGGAAGGGTGACTGGAGACAAGTAACAACATCTACTAGGGGAAGGGTGACTGGAGAAAAGTAACAACGTCTACTAGGGGAAGGGTGACTGGAGAAAAGTAACAACGTCTACTAGGGGAAGGGTGACTGGAGACAAGAAACAACGTCTACTAGGGGAAGGGTGACTGGAGAAAAGTAACAACGTCTACTAGGGGAAGTGTGGCTGGAGACAAGAAACAACGTCTACTAGGGGAAGGGTGACTGGAGACAAGAAACAACGTCTACTAGGGGAAGGGTGACTGGAGAAAAGTAACAACGTCTACTAGGGGAAGGGTGACTGGAGACAAGAAACAACGTCTACTAGGGGAAGGGTGACTGGAGAAAAGTAACAACGTCTACTAGGGGAAGTGTGGCTGGAGACAAGAAACAACATCTACTAGGGGAAGGGTGACAGGAGACAAGTAACAACATCTACTAGGGGAAGGGTGACTGGAGACAAGTAACAACATCTACTAGGGGAACGGTGACTGGAGAAAAGTAACAACGTCTACTAGGGGAAGTGTGGCTGGAGACAAGTAACAACATCTACTAGAGGAAGGGTGACTGGAGACAAGTAACAACGTCTACTAGGAGAAGGGTGACTGGAGACAAGTAACAACATCTACTAGGGGAAGTGTGGCTGGAGACAAGAAACAACGTCTACTAGGGGAAGGGTGACAGGAGACAAGTAACAACGTCTACTAGGGGAAGGGTGACTGGAGACAAGTAACAACGTCTACCAGGGGAAGGGTGACTGGAGACAAGTAACAACATCTACTAGGGGAAGGGTGACTGGAGACAAGTAACAACGTCTACTAGGGGAAGGGTGACTGGAGACAAGTAACAACGTCTACCAGGGGAAGGGTGACTGGAGACAAGTAACAACGTCTACTAGGGGAAGTGTGGCTGGAGACAAGAAACAACGTCTACTAGGGGAAGGGTGACAGGAGACAAGTAACAACGTCTACTAGGGGAAGGGTGACTGGAGACAAGAAACAACGTCTACTAGGGGAAGGGTGACTGGAGACAAGTAACAACATCTACTAGGGGAAGGGTGACAGGAGACAAGTAACAACATCTACTAGGGGAAGGGTGACTGGAGACAAGTAACAACATCTACTAGGGGAAGGGTGACAGGAGACAAGTAACAACGTCTACTAGGGGAAGGGTGACTGGAGACAAGTAACAACGTCTACTAGGGGAAGTGTGGCTGGAGACAAGTAACAACGTCTACTAGGGGAAGGGTGACAGGAGACAAGTAACAACGTCTACTAGGGGAAGGGTGACAGGAGACAAGTAACAACGTCTACTAGGGGAAGGGTGACTGGAGACAAGTAACAACGTCTACTAGGGGAAGTGTGGCTGGAGACAAGTAACAACGTCTACTAGGGGAAGGGTGACAGGAGACAAGTAACAACGTCTACTAGGGGAAGGGTGACAGGAGACAAGTAACAACGTCTACTAGGGGAAGTGTGACTGGAGACAAGTAACAACGTCTACTAGGGGAAGAGTGACTGGAGACAAGTAACAACGTCTACTAGGGGAAGGGTGACTGGAGACAAGTAACAACGTCTACCAGGGGAAGGGTGACTGGAGACAAGTAACAACGTCTACTAGGGGAAGGGTGGCTGGAGAAAAGAAACAACGTCTACTAGGGGAAGGGTGACTGGAGAAAAGAAACAACGTCTACTAGGGGAAGGGTGGCTGGAGACAAGTAACAACGTCTACTAGGGGAAGTGTGGCTGGAGACAAGAAACAACGTCTACTAGGGGAAGGGTGACTGGAGACAAGTAACAACGTCTACTAGGGGAAGGGTAAGTGGAGACAAGTAACAACGTCTACTAGGGGAAGGGTGACTGGAGACAAGTAACAACGTCTACCAGGGGAAGGGTGACTGGAGACAAGTAACAACGTCTACTAGGGGAAGGGTGGCTGGAGACAAGAAACAACGTCTACTAGGGGAAGGGTGACTGGAGACAAGTAACAACATCTACTAGGGGAAGGGTGACAGGAGACAAGTAACAACATCTACTAGGGGAAGGGTGACTGGAGACAAGTAACAACGTCTACTAGGGGAAGGGTGAATGGAGACAAGTAACAACGTCTACCATGGGAAGGGTGACTGGAGACAAGTAACAACGTCTACTAGGGGAAGGGTGACTGGAGACAAGTAACAACATCTACTAGGGGAAGTGTGGCTGGAGACAAGAAACAACGTCTACTAGGGGAAGTGTGGCTGGAGACAAGAAACAACGTCTACTAGGGGAAGGGTGACAGGAGACAAGTAACAACGTCTACTAGGGGAAGGGTGACAGGAGACAAGTAACAACGTCTACTAGGGGAAGGGTGACAGGAGACAAGTAACAACGCCTACTAGGGGAAGGGTGACTGGAGACAAGTAACAACGTCTACTAGGGGAAGGGTGACAGGAGACAAGTAACAACGTCTACTAGGGGAAGGGTGACTGGAGAAAAGTAACAACGTCTACTAGGGGAAGGGTGACTGGAGACAAGTAACAACGTCTACCAGGGGAAGGGTGACTGGAGACAAGTAACAACATCTACTAGGGGAAGGGTGACTGGAGACAAGTAACAACGTCTACTAGGGGAAGGGTGACTGGAGACAAGTAACAACGTCTACTAGGGGAAGGGTGACTGGAGACAAGTAACAACGTCTACAAGGGGAAGGGTGACTGGAGACAAGTAACAACATCTACTAGGGGAAGGGTGACAGGAGACAAGTAACAACGTCTACTAGGGGAAGGGTGACAGGAGACAAGTAACAACGTCTACTAGGGGAAGGGTGACTGGAGACAAGTAACAACGTCTACTAGGGGAAGTGTGGCTGGAGACAAGTAACAACGTCTACTAGGGGAAGGGTGACAGGAGACAAGTAACAACGTCTACTAGGGGAAGGGTGACAGGAGACAAGTAACAACGTCTACTAGGGGAAGGGTGACTGGAGACAAGTAACAACGTCTACTAGGGGAAGGGTGACTGGAGACAAGTAACAACGTCTACCAGGGGAAGGGTGACTGGAGACAAGTAACAACGTCTACTAGGGGAAGTGTGGCTGGAGACAAGTAACAACGTCTACTAGGGGAAGGGTGGCTGGAGACAAGTAACAACGTCTACTAGGGGAAGGGTGACTGGAGACAAGTAACAACGTCTACCAGGGGAAGGGTGACTGGAGACAAGTAACAACGTCTACTAGGGGAAGGGTGACTGGAGACAAGTAACAACGTCTACTAGGGGAAGGGTGACTGGAGACAAGTAACAACGTCTACCAGGGGAAGGGTGACTGGAGACAAGTAACAACGTCTACTAGGGGAAGGGTGACTGGAGACAAGTAACAACGTCTACTAGGGGAAGGGTGACTGGAGACAAGTAACAACGTCTACCAGGGGAAGGGTGACTGGAGACAAGTAACAACGTCTACCAGGGGAAGGGTGACTGGAGACAAGTAACAACGTCTACTAGGGGAAGGGTGACTGGAGACAAGTAACAACGTCTACTAGGGGAAGGGTGACTGGAGACAAGTAACAACATCTACTAGGGGAAGGGTGACTGGAGACAAGTAACAACGTCTACTAGGGGAAGGGTGACTGGAGACAAGTAACAACGTCTACCAGGGGAAGGGTGACTGGAGACAAGTAACAACGTCTACCAGGGGAAGGGTGACTGGAGACAAGTAACAACGTCTACTAGGGGAAGGGTGACTGGAGACAAGTAACAACGTCTACTAGGGGAAGGGTGACTGGAGACAAGTAACAACATCTACTAGGGGAAGGGTGACTGGAGACAAGTAACAACGTCTACTAGGGGAAGGGTGACTGGAGACAAGTAACAACGTCTACCAGGGGAAGGGTGACTGGAGACAAGTAACAACGTCTACCAGGGGAAGGGTGACTGGAGACAAGTAACAACGTCTACTAGGGGAAGGGTGACTGGAGACAAGTAACAACGTCTACTAGGGGAAGGGTGACTGGAGACAAGTAACCACATCTACTAGGGGAAGGGTGACTGGAGACAAGTAACAACGTCTACTAGGGGAAGGGTGACTGGAGACAAGTAACAACGTCTACTAGGGGAAGGGTGACTGGAGACAAGTAACAACATCTACTAGGGGAAGGGTGACTGGAGACAAGAAACAACGTCTACTAGAGGAAGTGTGACGTCTACTAGAGGAAGTGTGACGTCTACTAGAGGAAGTGTGACGTCTACTAGAGGAAGTGTGACGTATACTAGAGGAAGTGTGACGTCTACTAGAGGAAGTGTGACGTCTACTAGGGGACTTAGCATTGTAAGTGCGGGAAACGCTTTCGGAATCTACTGGTCCCTTCCTGTGGAGACGGGTTTGGCGTGAACACGGAATGAAGGTTAAGCCAACGGGCAACTGTTCAGACGAAGTTGACGGAATGAAGACATATGTCGACACATGTGGGCTGCCAGAACTTCCTCGCGTAGAGCCACACAGTGGAACGCAATGGAAGTGTCTTGCTTTCCTTCATTCACTCTCAATTCCTGATCTAATTAACGCACGAGCGTTACTCCATATTCACACACGGAACTGGCAACGAAGAATTATTGTGACATTTAGAAAACGGTGGGCTTCTGAAGTTGACCACAGTACAACATTGAAAGAAAGAAAACTTGACCATCAAAAAAATTTTTTTTTATTGCACAGCAACTGCCATCATTTCATTGACCTGCTGACCAAGTTTTGTCAAAAATCACTCTTTTAAAACTCTTTTAAAACGCCCCCACGTGCAATGCCAGTCAACGTTTACAAAAATATTCATGTATTCATGCTCCCACGTGACCCATAGCAGAAAAATTCCTATAAATCGCCCCGCCTGTTAAGCTCTAAAAAATGCAACATTTCACAGCCAATAGCTTCTACAAACAAACCTGTGAACATGCCTGCTCAATTGCACTTATGTTCAACTGTGGTCTGACCCCTTCTGCTTACCGTGGACTCGATATTCTACGGCCCAACGACTGTCAGACGCGACACGGAGCCGAGTGTTGGGGACACGTGACAGACCCGCATATTAAATGACACGCATCATGCCATATGACACACACAACGGATTCTCCCGAAGACGCTACGGCCCGTGTGTGAATCAGTGGACAGTAGCACGACATTAATAATGGTGCATTGTGCGCGATACGAAGTCGCGATGGTAGCACACTTTGTGATTAATTAAATGTTGACAGACGCCGATATACGACATTGTCGCATGGACAATACAGACGTATATGGTGACACGAAATGGAGATTGATGTCACAATTGCATGACCCAAGTGACATTAGTATGTGACAAGTAGTTAGTCATGCCTTTATGGACTTGAAGACTACGGGTCAACGTGTGACAGTCATTAGAAATCGGACAGGAAAATCGCCGCTAAATCGGTAGTCATGTTCCATGAACGAATGATCGCAAATACGGTGTGACTATAGCTGAAGTCTAAGCACCATGCAGCTATAGCGGGCTGGGATAGGCGGCAGGGAAAGCGCAGGCTGAACGACCCAAGGGTGCCCCAACCAGAAGTTGTGACACAGCGATCAGGCACCATACAACGATATGCCGTCACCCAACGATCATATATCATACACCGCGTGAACTCACAGTGCAGTGGTATCTGTGTCCCACCCACCAATGGTGTGAATGTAGACAGCTCTACAATAGTCTAGCCTAGTCTTACACAATGTGACTAATATAGATTCAAGAACTGCAATGGAAGAAAAAGAAGAAATAAAAAGAAAAGGATGAAAAACAAGAAAGTCTAATTATTGTTTTGTGCAATAATTGTTGACCTCTCCAAACCAGAGTCACTCGACCGTCTCTAGTTGCGTGTTGCCGGGCGTCACACCGATGGTGTTGGGTTTAATCCGGCGACACGGCATCTTACAAACATATTGCGTGACTCTCGCTGTAAACCCTAGCAACGGTGATGATCACTCATCCGCGGCGACGATCACTCATCCGCGGCGATGCGGCAGAAAGAAGAAGACACGCCAATACGCCGCGTGTGGTGTTCGCGCGTCCACGTCGCAGACACGCACGCAAACGGGACAGGGGACAGGGGACATGGGACAGGGGACAGGGGACAGGAGACAGGGGACAGGGGACAGGGCCTAGTTACGACAACTTACACGACACCATAACGTGAATGCGTCGCTAGTAGTGTTTTAAAAGATCCTCGCAACCGCCACAATTAGTCGTAACACATGTTGTACTTATGGTACACGGTGTCATGTTACACTTATGGTACACGGTGTCATGTTACACTTATGGTACACGGTGTCATGTTACACTTTATATAGGACGGTTTCAGTAAATAATGAAATTATATTGTAAATTCGAAGTATGTTGCAAAATAAAACTTTGGAAAGGGAACGGAAACAACCAAAGCATGACGGGAGACGGAAGTAGGCGTAGTCTTGTAAAGGGAGGGAGACGGAAGTAGGCGTAGTCTTGTAAAGGGAGGGAGATTGAAGTACGCGTAGCCTTGTAAAGGGAGGGAGACGGAAGTAGGCATAGTCTTGTAAAGGGAGGGAGACGGAAGTAGACGTAGCCTTGTAAAGGGAGGGAGACGGAAGTAGGCGTAGCCTTGTAAAGGGAGGGAGACGGAAGTAGGCGTAGTCTTGTAAAGGGAGGGAGACGGAAGTAAGCATAGTCTTGTAAAAGGAGGGAGACGGAAGTAGGCATAGTCTTGTAAAAGTAGGGAGACGAAAGTAGGCGTAGTCTTGTAAAGGGAGGGAGACGGAAGTAGGCGTAGCCTTGTAAATGGAGGGAGACGGAAGTAGGCGTAGTCTTGTAAAGGGAGGGAGACGGAAGTAGGCATAGTCTTGTAAAAGGAGGGAGACGGAAGTAGGCATAGTCTTGTAAAAGGAGGGAGACGGAAGTAGGCGTAGCCTTGTAAAGGGAGGGAGACCGAAGTAGGCATAGCCTTGTAAAGGGAGGGAGACGGAAGTAGGCGTAGCCTTGTAAAGGGAGGGAGACGGAAGTAGGCGTAGTCTTGTAAAGGGAGGGAGACGGAAATAGGCATAGTCTTGTAAAAGGAGGGGGACGGAAGTAGGCATAGTCTTGTAAAAGGAGGGAGACGGAAGTAGGCATAGTCTTGTAAAATGAGGGAGACGGAAGTAGGCGTAGTCTTGTAAAGGGAGGGAGACGGAAGTAGGCGTAGTCTTGCAAAGGGAGGGAGACGGAAGTAGGCATAGTCTTGCAAAGGGAGGGAGACGGAAGTAGGCGTAGCCTTGTAAAGGGAGGGAGACGGAAGTAGGCGTAGTCTTGTAAAGGGAGGGAGACGGAAGTAGGCATAGTCTTGCAAAGGGAGGGAGACGGAAGTAGGCGTAGTCTTGTAAAGGGAGGGAGACGGAAGTAGGCATATTCTTGCAAAGGGAGGGAGACGGAAGTAGGCATAGTCTTGTAAAGGGAGGGAGACGGAAGTAGGCGTAGTCTTGCAAAGGGAGGGAGACGGAAGTAGGCATAGTCTTGCAAAGGGAGGGAGACGGAAGTAGGCATAGTCTTGTAAAGGGAGGGAGACGGAAGTAGGCATAGTCTTGCAAAGGGAGGGAGACGGAAGTAGGCATAGTCTTGTAAAGGGAGGGAGACGGAAGTAGGCATAGTCTTGTAAAGGGAGGGAGACGGAAGTAGGCGTAGCCTTGTAAAGGGAGGGAGACGGAAGTAGGCATAGTCTTGCAAAGGGAACACATATTCTTTTGTTGTTCTGTTCTATCAATGATTTTAGGATCCCCGCATGTGTTTTCTTGGAAACTCGCGCTTTCCTATGTAGACCGGCGTCTTCGCCCGGCCGTCATCACATAGGTCGAGTGGATAAATAACTAGCTCCGCTCAGTCCAACAATGTCTAGATCCGTTTTTGTTCGACTATAGAGTCTGCAGCGAATCATTCATCAGTGTAAATTACGATTTGCTAAACCTGCACGAGCTTGTCTGTTGAAATCGATACGGGAGACGCCATGCCCGGGCGTAGCTCGTTAGCCCTGACGACGCTCCCGCGCTTAGGATCAAAAGGACGGCCCGCGACAAAGGCCTGCTCCGACTGTTTCTAGCGACGCCGACTGCTAATTTCTCGCACATTGTGCCTTCCACGATGAGTGATGTGCCGGCGTTGTGATTTCAGAATGGTTGCTGTGATCGGCACGTGATCGTATGTACGTGATCGTATGCACGTGATCGTATGCACGTGATCGTATGCACGGAGACGACAGAGGAAGCAAGTCGTGCAATTTGCCAGAAACATTTGTCTTCTCTGTTTACACCATCGGCATCATCGGGATCATCGAAATCACGCAGACGCTCATACACCCAGCGGCAGTAACTCGCTATCGAGCCAACGCGTTGCTATGACAACGTTTGTAAACATGTTTACTTCTTACTAGTTTAAACACGGATTCAATAGGTGTTCCCACCACAATTATTAACACTGTTGTATATGTCAGTTCAAGCCAAAGTTAGACAAATGGCTAGTTACGCATGACAAATGTGAGAAAATATCAGAAAAAAAGAAGTGTATCACGTACACAGTGGTCATAAAACTTGTCGATTCTAGCTATATCTGGTGTTCTGCCGTGAAACAGTCAACGTGATTCGTCAACTTTGTGGTCGCCTATGTGGCTGTCGAAACTAGTTCATACTCGCTTCACTTGTTCTCGTCTCACATAACACATTTGCACTGCGCCAACATGTTTTCAAATGACTTTGTCAATGACATGTGCATCCAGATTCAGAAGCCAGTTCTGCGTTAATTACCGATTTATGTTTAGCATTTGCCGAGCTCTTTGGCGTGTGTGCGTGCGGTTTTTATCTCACCTTGTTCTAGTACCTTTTCTGACCACAGGCGGCCGAAACTCTCGACCTACAGATAAGATAACCGAAGCAGTGTACCTGTGGGAAGACTACGCCTATGCTACAAAAACGCGCTGGCAGAAGCCATTGAACTTACCATCTATCGCTGACTCGACGTAATAGTCTATGTGGGGTGCGCGCAATTACTCGCCAGGTGCCGTTGCTCAAAAGGAGGAAGTAGAACTCACAACGCACCCGGAAGCGCTTTGATGTGCTGGTGTCAGTTTCTTGACTTGTTAGCGAAGGAAGACTGCGCGCGCACATCAAAGACCGCATTAGCCGATGGATTGCCACATTCATTAGCCGATGGACTGCCACATTCATTAGCCGATGGCTTACCACATACATTAGCCGATGGACTGCCACATCCATTAGCCGATGGACTGCCACATTCATTAGCCTATGGACTGCCACATTCATTAGCCGATGGACTGCCACATTCATTAGCCGATGGATTGCCACATTCATTATCCGATGGACTGCCACATTCATTAGCCGATGGATTGCCACATTCATTATCCGATGGACTGCCACATTCATTATCCGATGGACTGCCACATTCATTAGCCGATGGATTGCCACATTCATTAGCCGATGGACTGCCACATTCATTAGCCGATGAACTGCCACATTCATTAGCCGATGGACTGCCACATTCATTAGCCGATGGACTGTCACATTCATTAGCCGATGGATTGCCACATTTATTAGCCGAAAGACTGCCACATTAATTCAAAGAAAAAAAGCTAAAGCTGTCTGCGTTGATGCGACCGAGAAGTAAATAATTTTGGAATAAAGAATGTGAATTAATTTCATAAACAACTTCGGACAACACAGGTTACTTTGGAGAGATTGGACCACCAAGAAAAGACCCGACCACTCAAAACTAGTATTAATGTTGCCTATAAACCTACACAATTAAATATAATACTTCATATCGGTATTATAGTGAGCGAGCTGTTAAAAATACTCTAATTTCATTTTTAGCGTATTTTGAGCACCTAATGTGAAAGAAAAAATGGACTGGAGGTAATGCTGGGCATGATAGACGGCCAGAGGTAGGAGCTGGGCATGATAGACGGCCAGAGGTAGGAGCTGGGCATGATAGACGGCCAGAGGTAGGAGCTGGGCATGATAGACGGCCAGAGGTAGGAGCTGGGCATGATAGACGGCCAGAGGTAGGAGCTGGGCATGATAGACGGCCAGAGGTAATGCTGCGCATGATAGAAGGCCAGAGGTAGGAGCTGGGCATGATAGACGGCCAGAGGTAGGAGCTGGGCATGATAGACGGCCAGAGGTAGGAGCTGGGCATGATAGACAGCCAGAGGTAGGAGCTGGGCATGATAGACGGCCAGAGGTAGGAGCTGGGCGTGATAGACGGCCAGAAGTAGGAGCTGGGCATGATAGACGGCCAGAGGTAGGAGCTGGGCATGATAGACGGCCAGAGGTAGGAGCTGGGCATGATAGACGGCCAGAGGTAGGAGCTGGGCATGGTAGACGGCCAGAGGTAGGAGCTGGGCATGATAGAGGCCAGAGGTAATGCTGGGCATGATAGACGGCCAGAGGTAGGAGCTGGGCATGATAGACGGCCAGAGGTAGGAGCTGGGCATGATAGACGGCCAGAGGTAGGAGCTGGGCATGATAGACGGCCAGAGGTAGGAGCTGGGCATGATAGACGGCCAGAGGTAAGAGTTGGGCATGATAGACGGCCAGAGGTAGGAGCTGGGTGGGTGGACGGGGTGGATGGACGGGGTGGATGGACGGGGTGGATGGACGGGGTGGATGGACGGGGTGAAGCGGGCGATGTCGGAACTACTCGAGGCAGAGCTCGATAGAGCAATGTCAAGAAAGATGTTCAAGAGGATCAACACACTGATGTCGGCTACGACATCACTGAAATGACATTACACGCAGAAAATTGTACACAGCAAATATGCGCAGAAGCACAACGTAACGCAAGTTCCCAGGAAATAGGAACCGAAAGTACACCGAACCACACAGTTTTAATACATGGAATCGAAAGTGTATTGTCACACACACTTCCCTCGAAGCCGGGATGTCTAAATCGTAGCGCTAGACCTCGGTCAAGCGATCGCTAGACCTCGGTCAAGCGATCGCTAGACCTCGGTCAAGCGATCGGCTGTCGCTGTGGGTCTATCGCGCCGGGAATCTCGGAATCCTTTTTGTAGTGAACAAGCGACTCACGCATTCGAGTGACAAAGCTAATTACTAGGGACTAATTACTAGCGACACTGCATCCATCGACCACTTCAGGAGCACGAACGCTACGTGTGTGGTCGAACCTAATCCGAGCGCGCAGCTCGTTCACGGCTACGCCACAAGTCGTATTACGAGTTCGCCAACCAGCATAACAAACAGACTAGTGATATTCAAGATTTAACAAGATCGCCACCCAAGGCAAAGGCCCAGATGGCAAGTGGACAAGGAAGCCATTGGCTTATCGAGAGTCCAACATGTTTAACCTACATGTAATCAGGCCTCCTGAGAAATGTGTCAACATAGTTTTTAAACATGTTCACGCTTCTAGCAGTTATACAATCTGTGGATAATTTGTTCTATTCATTGATTGTCCTCTGTGAAAACGAGTACTTCCTGATATCCAATCTACACTGATCCTTTACTAAAATTACATCATGCCCTCTAGTTCTATTATCTTTCTTGAGTGAGAACAAATATTTACAAAAAATATATACAAGCGGTAGGAACTGTTTAACAGCAGACGTTTCAACACGCTTCAACACGTTTCAACACGTTTCAACACGTTTCAACACGCTTCAACACGTTTCAACACGTTTCAACACGTTTCAACACGTTTCAACACGTCCTTTTCGGATTACCGCCAAAGGAAGCTGAGTGTCAACGCGGAAGCATCGTGAAAGCCCCCGATATATTATATATATATATATATATATATATATATATATATATATATATATATATATATATATATATATATATATATATATATATACACACACACACATTTACATTGACGTTGCAAACCTGTTTGGGCTATTTATATATATATATATATATATATATATATATATATATATATATATATATATATATATATATATATATATATATATATATAAGTAGCCCAAACAGGTTTGCAACGTCAATGTAAATGTGTGTATATATATATATATATATATATATATATATATTATGTTATGTTATGTTATGTTATGTTATGTTATGTTATGTTATGTTATGTTATGTTATGTTATGTTATGTTATGTTATGTTATGTTATGTTATGTTATGTTATGTTATGTTATGTTATGTTATGTTATGTTACTTATTTACTTAGGCCCTTAACTCCTCCTGGAGCATAGGCCATCCACAACATTTCTCCAGCGCCTCCTGTCTTGGGCAATCCTCTCCAGTTGTTGCCAGCCCTTCCCTGTTTGCTTGATGTCTGCCTCGAGGTCACGCCGCCAGGTGTTTTTTGGTCTTCCCCTCTTTCTCTTGCCTTGGGGGTTCCATGTCAGGACCTGTCTGGTTATGTTTGTGCTTGGCTTTCTCAAGGTGTGGCCAAGCCATCCCCATCTCCTCTTAAGGATCTCTATCTCTATTTGGGCTTGGTGTGTTCTATCCCAGAGGTCTTTGTTGCTCACCCTGTCCATCCAGTGTATTCGGAGAATTCTTCTCAGGCAATGGTTGACAAATGTCTGGATCCTTATCAGTGTGGTCTTGTTTATTCGCCATGTTTCTGCTCCGTACAGCAACACGGACTTTACATTTGTGTTAAACAAGCGTATTTTTGTGGTTTCTCCAATTACCTTTGAATTCCACACATTTCTCAACAGGTATGTTATGTTATGTTATATTATATTATATTATATTATATTATATTATATTATATTATATTATATTATATTATATTATATTATATTATATTATATTATATTATATTATATTATATATACATATATATATATACATATATATATATATATATATATATATATATATATATATATATATATATATATATATATATATATATATATATATATATATATATATATATATATATATATATATATATATATATATATATATATATATATATATATATATGTATATAAATATAAATATATATGTATATATATATATATATATATATATATATATATTTTACACTGACGTTGCAAACCTGTTTGGGCTACTTTCCAATGCGACACTGTTTAATGCGAGCACAATTACAAACTGGTAATGTCGACAGGGTTAATTACTGAGTTGCTGTGGAGCTCTGACAAAAGAAGTTACGAACGGCGGAAGTGTTTCGAGAATACGGGCCGTGTTGATACGACTAGTCGGGTGTCTCACTTGTCATAGCAAACGATTAGGTCACGTAAAATGACGCATTCGCTGTGGGGCCAACGTCCTGCGACATCACGACAACACGTCTGTACGTCATAACATCGTGTCCAGCTGGTCGCGCAGTGCGTGCGTCCGTCTCGGTCAAGATTCTAGTAGCCATTCATTTGAAAAATGTGCCGCCCGAACAAACGCCGACGCATCGTTTGGAGGGCGGTCAATCACAACAACCCAGGACCCGTCTGTGTGAGAATGTGTGATTGATGGCTGGCTGCGAAGACGTGTTAGTACTTATTAGCATCTTTGCTAAGCCTGTCCGGTAAACGTACTCCGTTCTCTCCTTGGAATTTTCCCCTGCAACGTCCCTGTAGTGGTCCGTCTCATGACGTGTCCTACCTGGCTTATTTGGTCCGTCTCATGACGTGTCCTACCTGGCTTATTTGGTCCGTCTCATGACGTGTCCTACCTGGCTTATTTGGTCCGTCCCATGACGTGTCCTACCTGGCTTATTTGGTCCGTCTCATGACGTGTCCTACCTGGCTTATTTGGTCCGTCTCATGACGTGTCCTACCTGGCTTATTTGTTCCGTCTCATGACGTGTCCTACCTGGCTTATTTGGTCCGTCTCATGACGTGTCCTACCTGGCTTATTTGGTCCGTCCCATGACGTGTCCTACCTGGCTTATTTGGTCCGTCTCATGACGTGTCATACCTGGCTTATTTGTTCTTTTCCTGACACTGGACACCAAGCCAGTGTATATATGGTAGATTAACTATTTGTTAAAGTGCACGAGCAAATACACATGTGAACTGTTTTTCTCACATCGCTGCTAAAATATAAAAGTTTAGGCGACCGCCGACACTAGGCAAACCATTTGTCACGAAATGCGTCACATGTCACCGAGTAAAATCAGAGATATCAAACGGGACGTGAATCGTCAGTTATGACAGGCCGCGTCGACTTTCAAGTATAATGCTTTATTGTGGATTTGCTTTTCATCGAGCCATTTACCGATCATTATTTACGATTAATAATTAATCACAGCCGGGTGGAGTCGACACCGTGTTCCCGTCGCATTCGGCCGACGCCTTGCGCCGTCTCCATGGCAACGTGGCATGACAACCGTGCTTAACAACGGCAAACAAACAAGGCTTCAAAGGGGCCGGACCGAGTAGCCCGCTTTGTGACTGGCGCCGGGGAGTCTGGCAGCGCCATTACCCCCTCTACTTGAGCACTTTAGCTCGGCACAACGGACATCTCTCGGTCCTAATGCAGCGGGCGTATTCGCTCGAATCTACGGGAAGTACTCAGCCATGTTGCAAAAAGCTATTTTGTCACTCGGTTGTGTCATGGTTTTTGCCAGATGTAAATTTCTACACGTGTGTAGCCGTGGAGGACGGGAGATGGTGCCCGGGACGAGGAGCGTGAATCTCTCTCGAGTGCGACGCTCCATCTGTTTGTCATCGCGTCCTACGACACGGACACAGCACAATATTCTGACGATGGCGATGGCGATGGCGATGGCGATGGCGATGGCGATGGCGATGGCGATGGCGATGGCGATGGCGATGGCGATGGCGATGGCGATGGCGATGGCGATGGCGATGGCGATGGCGATGGCGATGGCGATGGCGATGGCGATGGCGATGGCGATGGCGATGGCGATGGCGATGGCGATGGCGATGGCGATGGCGATGGCGATGGCGATGGCGATGGCGATGGCGATGGCGATGGCGATGGCGATGGCGATGGCGATGGCGATGGCGATGGCGATGGCGATGGCGATGGCGATGGCGATGGCGATGGCGATGGCGATGGCGATGGCGATGGCGATGGCGATGGCGATGATACAGTATATTCTCGCTATATATACAAAATCGTTGCATGTATCCAATGTTCCTTGTATCCAATGTTCCTTGTGTCCAATGTTCATTGTATCCCATGTTCCACGTATCCAATGTTCCTTGTATCCAATGTTCCACATATCCAATGTTCCTTGTATCCAATGTTCCATGTATCCAATGTTATAATAATACTAATAAAAGAACTTATATATGGTCCGGTCAATTCAGATTGCTCTCAGGCGCTTTACATACATAGTAGTATTTTACAGGCCATAACATTGCTAAGAGAATAATTATACTTAGAATAGTCTATGCAAATGCTAAACATAAAAAGAAATGTTAACAAAATAATGATCCAGTGTTCCTTGTATCCAATGTTCCATATATCCAATGTTCCATGTATCCAATGTTCCTTCTATCCAATGTTCTTTGTATCCAATGTTCCATGTATCCAATGTTCCTTGTATCTAATGTTCCATGTATCTAATGTTCCTTGTATCCAATGTTCCATATATCCAATGTTCCATATATCCAATGTTCCTTGTATCCAATGTTTCTTGTATCCAATGTTTCATGTATGCAATGTTCCTTGTATCCAATGTTCCATGTATCCAATGTTCCTTGCATCCAATGTTCCTTGTATCCAATTTTCGATGTATCCAATGTTTCTTGTATCCAATGTTCGATGTATCCAATGTTCCATGTATCCAATGTTCCTTGTATCCAATGTTCCTTGTATCCAATGTTCGATGTATCCAATGTTTCTTGTATCCAATGTTCGACGTATCCAATGTTCCTTGTATCCAATGTTCCTTGTATCCATGGGTGCGAGGGAGTATAACCAACAGTGAACCCGGATTTCAAAACAGTTCTTTTAAAATCGTTGCGTTCCTTCCACCCGCTGTCACACAGCGAGAGGCCGCTGTCGTTCCTTCCACCCGCTGTCACACAGCGAGAGGCCGCTGTCGCATCGTCTTGCGATCAATTACACGTATCACCGAAGACACGATGACAGCGGCAAAACCGCTCCGTCTGAGAGCGTCAACCCGGAACGTTTGTGTGTTGCGTCGTCGTTAGAAAACTCATTAGTCTGGCATCGACTCCAGCTGCCTGGACACAAACTGTCTGGACACCAGATGTCTGGACGCCATCGATGCCGGCTCGTCTCGATTCGCCCAAAGTGCGCCAGACGGAAGCCAAAATCAAAGTCAAACAATCGAACGACACGGCGAGTTCCAGCAATTAACCCCGATGATTCTGGATATATGCGAAGACACAATGTCCGCACATAGAAATCAACTTTCCGAGGCAAGAGCCAATTGTTTTCGTGTAAGAAAAAGAAATAATTTCTAATCTTTCGCGAGCGTTCGCTTGCTGCTTTAGTCACGGTTAACGATCGTGAATCGCAGATCATTCGATTCCACTGCGTCATAGTTCGACACAACGACGTGACGTGACACTTGGCCGTCATTCGACAACTGATTGGGCGATTTCACTCTCTCTTCCGATCATAGCGTACTGTAACACTAAAACTACCCCCTTTTAAATTACGTTACGCTTGTTTGTAGTATATACCACACTTATTGTCGGTGTTATTATGTTTGTAGTCTATACCACACTTATTGTCGGTGTTATTATGTTTGTAGTCTATACCACACTTATTGTCGGTGTTATTATGTTTGTAGTCTATACCACACTTATTGTCGGTGTTATTATGTTTGTAGTCTATACCACACTTATTGTCGGTGTTATTATGTTTGTAGTCTATACCACACTTATTGTCGGTGTTATTATGTTTGTAGTATATACCACACTTATTGTCGGTGTTATTATGTTTGTAGTCTATACCACACTTATTGTCGGTGTTATTATGTTTGTAGTCTATACCACACTTATTGTCGGTGTTATTATGTTTGTAGTCTATACCACACTTATTGTCGGTGTTATTATGTTTGTAGTCTATACCACACTTATTGTCGGTGTTATTATGTTTGCAGTCTATACCACACTTATTGTCGGTGTTATTATGTTTGCAGTCTATACCACACTTATTGTCGGTGTTATTATGTTTGCAGTCTATACCACACTTATTGTCGGTGTTATTATGTTTGCAGTCTATACCACACTTATTGTCGGTGTTATTATGTTTGTAGTCTATACCACACTTATTGTCGGTGTTATTATGTTTGCAGTCTATACCACACTTATTGTCGGTGTTATTATGTTTGTAGTCTATACCACACTTATTGTCGGTGTTATTATGTTTGCAGTCTATACCACACTTATTGTCGGTGTTATTATGTTTGTAGTCTATACCACACTTATTGTCGGTGTTATTATGTTTGTAGTCTATACCACACTTATTGTCGGTGTTATTATGTTTGTAGTCTATACCACACTTATTGTCGGTGTTATTATGTTTGCAGTCTATACCACACTTATTGTCGGTGTTATTATGTTTGCAGTCTATACCACACTTATTGTCGGTGTTATTATGTTTGCAGTCTATACCACACTTATTGTCGGTGTTATTATGTTTGCAGTCTATACCACACTTATTGTCGGTGTTATTATGTTTGTAGTCTATACCACACTTATTGTCGGTGTTATTATGTTTGCAGTCTATACCACACTTATTGTCGGTGTTATTATGTTTGTAGTCTATACCACACTTATTGTCGGTGTTATTATGTTTGCAGTCTATACCACACTTATTGTCGGTGTTATTATGTTTGCAGTCTATACCACACTTATTGTCGGTGTTATTATGTTTGCAGTCTATACCACACTTATTGTCGGTGTTATTATGTTTGCAGTCTATACCACACTTATTGTCGGTGTTATTATGTTTGCAGTCTATACCACACTTATTGTCGGTGTTATTATGTTTGTAGTCTATACCACACTTATTGTCGGTGTTATTATGTTTGCAGTCTATACCACACTTATTGTCGGTGTTATTATGTTTGTAGTCTATACCACACTTATTGTCGGTGTTATTATGTTTGCAGTCTATACCACACTTATTGTCGGTGTTATTATGTTTGCAGTCTATACCACACTTATTGTCGGTGTTATTATGTTTGCAGTCTATACCACACTTATTGTCGGTGTTATTATGTTTGTAGTCTATACCACCCTTATTGTCGGTGTTATTATGTTTGTAGTCTATACCACACTTATTGTCGGTGTTATTATGTTTGTAGTCTATACCACACTTATTGTCGGTGTTATTATGTTTGTAGTCTATACCACACTTATTGTCGGTGTTATTATGTTTGTAGTCTATACCACACTTATTGTCGGTGTTATTATGTTTGTAGTCTATACCACACTTATTGTCGGTGTTATTATGTTTGTAGTCTATACCACACTTATTGTCGGTGTTATTATGTTTGTAGTCTATACCACACTTATTGTCGGTGTTATTATGTTTTTAGTCTATACCACACTTATTGTCGGTGTTATTATGTTTGTAGTCTATACCACACTTATTGTCGGTGTTATTATGTTTGTAGTCTATACCACACTTATTGTCGGTGTTATTATGTTTGTAGTCTATACCACACTTATTGTCGGTGTTATTATGTTTGTAGTCTATACCACACTTATTGTCGGTGTTATTATGTTTGTAGTCTATACCACACTTATTGTCGGTGTTATTATGTTTGTAGTCTATACCACACTTATTGTCGGTGTTATTATGTTTGTAGTCTATACCACACTTATTGTCGGTGTTATTATGTTTTTAGTCTATACCACACTTATTGTCGGTGTTATTATGTTTGTAGTCTATACCACACTTATTATCGGTGTTATTATGCAATTCAGTATTCAGTGAATAGAACAGTAAATATAATTGATGTTTAGGATTATATAATTTTACTTTATTTTGTCGTAGTAGATACACTAGAAATAAAGTACAATGTTTAACTAAAAATAAGCATTTCCCGGCCATTCAAACACAGAGCTAATGACTACGGTATTATAATACGTGTCAATATGAGAGAAACATGATACACAACTTGGGTTGAGTAAGAAACGAGTGGCAAAGCCGCGGCGGTGACGCAGCTTGCGTCTTTCTCGTGTGGTCGTTGTCTGTCGCCCGGGGTCGGTTTGAACTGGACGCACCTAGATATACACACCATTATGTACGTGAACATGCACATGTGCCTGTGCGTGCACACGAGCGTGCTTGCCGCTCACTAGAAATGAAGCGTTGAGCCGAGGGACAGATCACCGTGGCTGGACGTTCGCAGGCAATGTGGAACGACCCATCGACTCTGCAGTTGCGTGCTGACCGCGGGCAGGAGCGTGCTGACCGCGGGCAGGAGCGTGCTGACCGCGGGCAGGAGCGTGCTGACCGCGGGCAGGAGCGTGCTGACCGCGGACAGGAGCGTGCTGACCGCGGGCAGGAGCGTGCTGACCGCGGGCAACGTCATCTCTGTCACAAATCAGCAGGATGTTCGATCTGGTCGCCGCCAGAGTATGTCCTCGGTGCCAATTATTAGAATGACAACCTTTATTTGATGAAGCCGTACATTGTTATATTCAGACATCCACAGTCGAATCACAACACGGACGATGTGAATGTTCTGTTCTTGAGCGCACATTCTATGTCATATGATTTACACCTTTTATGGTGAATTCACGTCACTAACCAACAGTGATCAAGCAGTGTCGCTCCATTGAAGAGTAGATGTTACAGGAAGTACTCGTTCTTACAAAGGACAATAAATGAATGGAACCAATTATCTACAGATTGTGTAACTGCTAGCAGCGTGAATATGTTTAAAAATAAGGTTGACACACATCTCAGGAGGGTGGGTTACACATAGATGAAAAAAGACTCTCGATAAGGCAATGGCGTCCTTGTCCACTTGCCATCTGGGCCTTTGTCGTGGATGGCAATCTTGTCAAATATTGCACACACAAAAATTTATTTTGCTACGTCCAACTTTCCCGAATACGCCCAGTGTGAACTTAGCCCCGTAGTTCACGCGCAAATAAACAGTGTTCAACAACAAAAAAACAATGAGTGTAAAACGCCCTTGGTATCTGTGTCCGTATCTTAATCAAAATACTTTCAGCTGTACGAAGTATGTCGCTCCAATTGTGTGGCCCCACAGTTCACTCCGTAAGAATGTTAAAAAAAAACAGTGACTTGTTAAACGTCACTTGGTATTTAGGTCCGTATCTTCATCAGCTGTACGAAGTCTGCTACTACGATTGTTCGTAATTATATCAATTGTGTGTGTCAGGTCCACTACATCCAGCAGTGAGGCGGGGACAAGACATCAACCAGCCGGGAATGCGTTCGGTTTATCCAACTGAACTAGTCCGGAATGACTCCGAGAACGACAAAGAGCCAGCTGGTTACGTTTGCTATGGTCTTGGGCATATATTAAAATTCTCTCCACGATTAAGTTTGTCCATCGCGAACCAGGTTCGTCGATGTTCAGATGTGTTGCTTGTGAATAGTTCATGTCACACGCGCAGTTGGTTAAAACAACGAGGGTGCACGTTTTGTTGAAATCGTCGAAGAAATTTACTTTGGTCGTTACATCGGGTAACTTGCGAAAGTGAGAGTAGCCTTATACCATAGCGTACAGAGCCGGACCACAGTTGCCCTTTAATAGTTTGTCCGATTATTTAACCGAAATTAAATAGCAAATTTGCATGTACAACCCAGCTAGCATGTCATAGTCGCTACTAAATAAGTTCGATTCTTCGCGAAATGATTCTGAAAAAAGACAAGCGAAAAAAAATCGAATTGAGGAAGAACTTCTAATGTCTGGTTACAGTCAGAGACAGACGTGTGACCTTCGCAAGTGTTTCCAGAGTACGACTCCGGTGACTTTGAACATTGTGTGACTCTGTCGTGGGTGTCAACACAATGTCGGAGTGCACTGATTGTGTGCAGTGCGCCCACGGGGTCGAGTGGTTGCCGCAGCACAAAACTACGCTCAATCACCCACATTCGGCGGTTTCTTTCTGGCCCGTTGTTGTCTGACATTTGTTCGCTAAGACCGATAACGACACCACTGCACCGACTTGAACCTGCGCGCGATCTGACTGCGATTATAGGGGACAGGGTACGCCGACGCCCGGCCACACTCTACCACTACCGCTAGGAACAGTGATGTCGATAACACGTCGCCTAATTAAATGTGTTAATCAAAATTACTTCGACAGATTGACAGTATGGAGGAAAGGCACATGTGTAATTGAAATACTCGCGTGCAACGTGCATAGTTTTGGCTCCGCTATCGATGACGACCTCGTTAAAAAATTTAATTACCATAGAGAAGTCCAGGGATTTATTTTCGCCCAAACATGTGTCCGTTTAGAGAAAGGAACTTGAAACTGTGACATGTCAATACCGTAAAGACATTCAAATACATGACTGCACGCTCACACTTGCGCGCTGTGGAAGTCATCGCCAAAATGTTTGCAAAAAGGCTTCGAATGGCTCACCGAGGGCGCTATGTGGTGCATTCCAAGATGCAATTTGACGTTTAATTGTACGCTGTTAAATGCGAATGAAACAGGGCCAGATGTCACATCGGTTGTCTGGAAATTCGGAAACAAAATACCGGGCTGGGCGAATCACGTGACTAACACGTGATCTCACTGTACTGTCACCACTATCTGGTGTGTTTCTGACTAAGACGGGAAATTGGACTCGACAATTTTGTCGGTGACACGCAACCTTAGTGTTGGGAAAACACTAAGACGAATATAAATGCGTAGTCGACGTGATCTTAACTAACTCGGTAGCTGTGGCACGTGCGATAAGTAGTGCTTCGAGAGACGCTGATTCATCCGCTGAAACCTAACGACCGCCACATGTTTGGCCTTGGCGGAGGAATCTTTCAGCGGAGGATCATTCAGCGGAGGATCATTCAGCGGAGGATCACTCAGCCTCCCCTAAAGTTATCAAATGGAGCAACAACCTCTAACAGCGACGTTGAAACTCACGAAAGAAAAAGTGCACGAGAAATGATGACTCACCGAAGATGTAGAGTTTTTCGTCGATGCAATCCGGAAAGAAGCTGTTCAAGACGGCAAACACGTTGTACGGCGTCCACGTGATGATGAAAGCCAGCAAGATGGCGCTAAGTGTCTTGGCCGCTTTGCGGTCCGCCTTCTTTTCGCCGTTTCTCTTGCGTGTGCGCTGCGTGCGACTCGCCGCCGCCGCCATGCGCGCCTCCATCGCCAGCCGGAAGGCCTCTGACGAGTCAGTTAGACACGCGCCGATAGAGGGCGCATCGACGAACGTGTCGCCATCTTGCGATTGCGGTTCCGTTCCGTCGCCCGTTGCGTTGAGGCTCGTCGTCTCACCGGGCCCGTCCGGGGTTTGTGATATGTCGACGGCGGCCGTGGCGGCCTCGTGCGCCGGGATCATGTGTATCGTCGGCCTGGCGCTACCCGCGCGGTCTTCCGGAAGTTTGATCAGAATCGTGTACATGTTCGACGTGTCGTCCTTCTGATCCGCTTCCGGACCGGCGGCGGAGTTCGTGCGGCTGTCGACGGTGGCGTCACCTACCGTCGCCGTAGTGCAGCCCGACAGGTTGCTATAGCGACTGCACGTGGCTGTCATCTCGGTAGAGGGCGTGAGGGCCGACGGCGTGCTGGCCACCGAGTCGACGCTGATGAGCGGGATCTGCAGCGCGCACGGGCCTCCAGCGCGGCGACCCGCCTTGCCGTTCTGGTGTACGCCGGCGTCCCGGTACGCCGTACGCCGCAGTATCCCGCGGTGTGCCTTGGCGGACGGAGAATGTCTCGTCGGGTAGTTCGTGGCGTGGTCGCTGCTGCTCGAGTCGTCGACGTCGTCGGCGTCACGGTCGATCTTCCAGCAGCCCTTGCAACGCTGCCAATACGTCCGGCGACGGCGCACCAGCGCGTCGTAGTCGAGCGATGCCTGCTGGCTCTGGCGCATCGCTAGTCGCGCATAGGTGGCGTCGTCGTCGCTCGAGTCGACCTTCTTGAACTGACGGTTCGCCTGCAGCTTGGCAAGCCCCTTCTGTCGCTTCTCCGTCGCCAGGTAGATCTTGAAGTAGAGCACACACAGGATAACGACGGGCAGATAGAAGGCAGCGATCGCCGTCAAGATCGTGATGTACTTGTTCGTCTCGAGGAACTGGATGTAGCACTGTTGATCGGGGATGGTGCGGGTGCCCTCGATGTACGGCCACCCGATGATCCACGGCGTCCACAGGAGCGCCGACACCACCCAGGCGACCGTGATCATGAGCACGGCGCGCCGGTGTGTTCGCTTGGCGCGGTACGTCAGCGGGCGAGTGACCGACAGGTAGCGGTCAACGCTGATCACCAGCAGGTTGGCGACGGACGCGTTGCTCATCGTGTAGTCGATGGACAGCCATGCGTCGCAGATGATGGGGCCGAGGGGCCAGCGGTCCATGAGGATGTATACCGTATACAGCGGCATCGAGATGAGTCCGATGGCGAAGTCAGCCACCGACAGGCTCAACAGGAAGTAGTTACTTACCGTCTGCAACTTGCGGTCCATCTTGAAGGACACCATGACGAGCAGGTTGCCCCCAGCGGTCAGCACAACCAGGATGGACACGAATACCGAGATGATGATGATCTCCCATATGGATAGCGGCTCAGGGAAAGAATCCGGAGTCGCCGACAGCGACTGGTTCGTCCACGATGAATTGTCCCACGAGGTGTCGTTCGGCGGCCACGTGACGGTCACGTTACTTCCGCCGCGCGCGGTTGCCGCTGCGCCAACTCCCACCAGGCGGCGCAGCGACGACATGTCGGTTGAACTTCGCCACAGCGCGGACGTCGCCGAGTCTCCGTAGTGTGGCTGTACGGATGACGCACTTCCGGTCCCGGCGGCGACGCCGACATTTTCAAATCCCATCTTACGCTGGGGTCGACGCTACGACATCATTCTACGAACAAGAGACACGTGGAAGTTAATTCATCCAACGAATATAATATATGCGGCACGCGTTATATTCGTCTATTCACAACGTCTAGTCGTCTATGGTTCGCGCGTACATTTATTCTTTATAAAACGTAACTTTATTTTCGAATGCCAATACACTGGAGGACGCAGCGGTTACACACGTGAGGGCGACAAATGTCTCAGCAGTTGCTGTGTTGCAGCAGCGTCAAATATATCTAGGTAATGAAATGTCATCTGTACAAATACTATATTAGTTGTGATCCTATGGTGGACACAGTAAATATGTTCTTTGACTTTTGAGCGGTCTGCAGGGTGCAATAAACTACGGGGAAGCCCATTTACTGGCGCTGTAATGTAACTGAACAGAGAGCCTCTGCTGGAAACGAAATGAAGGTTCGAAGGCGTAAATTGCTTCGGGTTGAAGTGCCATCGTCAAAGCTAACTGTCATAAAACATTCATACGTTTCCCCAAGAGCCCGGCTCGCTTGTCTGGTTTCAACCTCCTCAAAGACGCCGCAAATACAGCTGGAAAATGTGCACAGAAGGTCTTGTTTGTGTGTAACGTAACACTGCAGTATAGACAGGCTGAGTGTACTTAAGTGGTACAGTGGAACGCAACAATCTATGAACACTTCATCTTCACACTTATGACCTCTCAAGGTCACCCCGTCCCGTACATCCAGCGAATTGTTAAGATTGCTGAACATTAACAAACCCGTCAGCTTGCGATTAAATATACTTGGCTTATTGTTTGACCGACCACTGTCAGCACCTTTCGATCAAGTGATTAATTTGCTTCATTGCACTGAAGCAGTACAGAGTTTGATCGTGTTTAGTGTAAAATCATGTAATATAGAATGAACTGTTCTAATACACTGTCAACCCAAATCTGTCCGAAATTTACACTATATAACATGAGTCTTTAGCCTTCGTACCTTTTAAGAAACCGTACAGGTTTTAGCTGAAACTATATTCATTACATGATTCATTTTATATCTATATAGCAATAGAGAATCTTATGTTGGTTGCCCACCACGTCCGCACAGCGAGCAAGGATGCTCGGAGAGGCGCAAGAAGCGTTGCGCTGCTGGCGATCCAATAAGGTTCGCGCAAGACGGTTCCAGAACGTCACTGTGTCCGGAAGGCAATTCGCGTGATCGAGGCAACCAAACACCCGGAAGGTTATCACAACAAACACCCTCCCGGACGGTTGCCAGACGACGAAAGATGGCTTTTTCTAGTTGTAAACTATCGAAATACAACATTTGCGCCAACCGATTTCAATCTCTTCTGACACGCGAAGAGCTCAAGGGTTGGGTCAAGTTTCCGGGCGACGTGGAACAGATAGAGGCCCACATATAGCCAGGTCGTCGACTTCCCGGAATCTGTGCTAGGCACGCTAAGATCGCACATGTTCCGTGTGCGGAGATATGCCGTGAATGTCATTCCAGTATGATGCAGTCCCTGCAATTTTGCATTTTATTTTAATTTTTACCAAACAAAAACTACAGGAAGTATAATTTGCCTCAAAATTGTCATAAGTACAATTGTGTTCAGGCGAATGCAGTAGATTCGTATTATAAAATGGCTAATAGCTAATTATACTAATTGGAAAAAAACGCGTGTTTGCATAATGCATGTATAACGGTGGAGGTAGCCAAGTAGTACACCCACGTACACAATGCTTATCAACGTCTGCAACGACAATCGTATGTGGGTATACATATTGTATAACGCACTATCACGCATCGTATGATATTGTACAATATTCGTCAAAAACAATCAAGAAGTGCAGCTCACACAGTGTAACAGGGTGTAACAGGGTGTAACAGGGTGTAACAGGGTGTAACACGGTGTAACACGGTGTAACACGGTGTAACACGGTGTAACACGGTGTAACACGGTGTAACCTGGTGTACCACAACACCGACACGCAGCTCGATGTCAGTAGTAGAGCGATACTTGATATGAACTGGAAAGAGTATGATTATAATGTGGTTTGATAAATAGAGCTTTCACTCGTCATTATCATGATACAAAGATGTCCGCCCATCACTTCCACTGATGCCCACTGGGGCGTGGTGTCTGCTCGGATCCAACTTCCACTCCCACTTCCACTGATGCCCACTGGGGCGTGGTGTCTGCTCGGATCCAACTTCCACTCCCACTTCCACTGATGCCCACTGGGGCGTGGTGTCTGCTCGGATCCAACTTCCACTCCCACTTCCACTGATGCCCACTGGGGCGTGGTGTCTGCTCGGATCCAACTTCCACTCCCACTTCCACTGATGCCCACTGGGGCGTGGTGTCTGCTCGGATCAAACTCTGTCGTGAAAACATTCTTACACAAAACGGCCTGACGCGAAAGCCAATAAATCGGAAACATGCACCAGCTGGTTTCGAACTATACCGAATGCCCTGTCAAAAAACATTGTACGAACCGTAACGAGGTGATTCCTTTACAACGACAGTTAACGATAATCCGCTTTGCCAGTCCTTCCTACCTAACGGTGTCTACTTCCGGTGCGAGTCTGTGCGATTGTCACGTATCCATCTCGTGCGTAACCGGCTTTCTCACTGAACGATCCCGGCTCATCAACTCGACGTCGCGTGTAACCTTTGCGCCGATCGTCGAGTCTTCGTTTATGTAGACCGCCGGCCGAAGTGGGCGGAAGGTGCACTCGTCGGCTCGCGAGCATCTGCTGCGGCGTGGGCTGCCGGTGCGTCCGCGGCTTGCGCTGGCAGCAGCCTGAAGTGAGCGACTCCAGGCGCCACCGCCACTGCCACCACCGCCACCGCAGGTGGATCGCCCAACCACAGTGTGATGTTCAAGTTCAAGAGAGGATACTGACCGACACGTTGTAATGGCGATGTGGCGATGGTGTCGAACAACCCGGGGTTGCAGAGCAGCTACCACCATTGACGTCCCATTGATGAAAACCTCGGATGGCGCCAACTGGCAGTATGCTACCGATGTGCTGAACAGGGTTTGTTAAAATCACATAACTCCAGCATTTTCGCAAAATATAAATACGCCTATCGGTGTTTCGACAATGCCACTACCAACACACTTGCAATGTCTGTTTGGCCAAATGTCCGTCATTTCAAACGGTCCAACCTTGCTGGCTGAATACAGTTACTTATTGGCCAATAAAACTACTGAAAACGGCCAACTACATGCGAAGTGTACCTGCGGTCATCTATGTAAAGAATGGTTCTTGCTGTTAGCAATGTAGATGTAGATTAACCTTTATTGCATTCTGTAGTCCATACTGACACCGTCGTTGCCTAGAACGGTTCCACAAAATGCCCGTTTAAAGACTAAACGTATTTGTCTTCCTTGTTAACCAGAGGTGACGTTCTGTTGTCATTCTTGTGAATACAACGAAGAAATCTGAAAATGCACTTTGTCCCAGTTTCTACGTCAACCTATATAAGTATATACTATGATTTCTGTCGTAGGGGTTCTGTACATCCGGGCAATTTAGTTGAGTTTTTTTAACCAAACTCGCCATTTGTATCGCCTTCTATGGCTCGACATGCAACGCAAGTGAAATACAACTGTTACTGTGTGTCCATTGGGGGGGGGGGGTAAATAGAGAGTAAATCACAGGTAATACGGGGATGTTTGGTGATTGTTCGCATGCGGCAAACGATTAAACTGCTAACATTGAAAGCCAGCTGAACGCGTTGCCGTCTGTATTGCTCACCGGCTCACCGACTCACCGGCTCACCGGCTCACCGGCTCACCGGCTTACCGGCTCACCGACTCACCGACTCACCGGCTCACCGACGAGTCTCGAGCAGCCACTTGGCGTAACGTCTTGCCGCAGAACGCCGTGTCGCCTTCAGCTAATCGGAGACGACTACGTCATGTGATCTGTCTCGTGCTGGCTGTGACACTACCACAGCAAGCTACGCACTGTTTGCAGCAGTGGGTGACACCCTACTTAACCTAGCAGTGTCACCCTACTTAACCTGGCAGTGTCACCCTACTTAACCTAGCAGTGTCACCCTACTTAACCTAGCAGTGTCACCCTACTTAACTTAGCAGTGTCACCCTACTTAACCTGGCAGTGTCACCCTACTTAACCTAGCAGTGTCACCCTACTTAACCTAGCAGTGTCACCCTGCTTAACCTAGCAGTGTCACCCTACTTAACCTAGCAGTGTCACCCTACTTAACCAAGCAGTACATGACATCCTGCTTGACGCACAAGTGGCACCATCGCCGCTTTGTGTACCTTTGTGCAAGACTCCACCACTGGCCTCCAGCGACTGCCAACAGTTCGGCGCCGTATTACGAGGACGAGTGCTCTACCTGTTTGGTCCTCGCGACGTCCCAACGGTGACGAGTGCGCCGTAACCGTGTTCCAACCCGGCGGCGTCGTGTAGCCCGGCAACATCGTGTGGCGCGGTCTTCGGGTGTTTTTGTCGTCGAGAATAATTAATAAAAATGTGACGTATCGAGGACAATAGATGCGCACAAAACGGCCGAGTGTTTGGCGGGCGGTCGATACCATGAGCCGTCTTACATCGACTCTCGCATCAATCATAGCGCACGTATGAGTCATACGGTAGTCATAATGCGTTTAGAAACTTAATTTGTCGAGTCCATCACTACAGCATACCGCTACAGGATCACACGGTGATGATCTCTGCACTCATATGAATTGAATAAAATGAAGTATTGCACAAATGTTATTGATCGTGTATGATACATCTGCGTAGTCTGATATAATATTATACACGCATTCGACTTAAATAGGTGTCGTTAATTTCAAGAAACAATACAAATACTCAAAATTAATCATCACCGCACCAACCGGTAAACGGTTTTCTCAACGTAGAAGATCATTGTCCAGAATCGGACATCTGATCTGATCATCTGATCTGATCATCTGATCTGATCATCTGATGATTTGTTTGGCGCCAGCTACAAAATCCTCGCTGTCTCCAACTATGACAAGGCAGCGGCGTATCTAGGATCTCACAACGGGGGAGGCCAAGGAGAGGCCAAGGGAGCGGCCAATGGAGGCCAAGGCGAGGCCAAGGGAGAGGCAAATGGGAGGCCAAAGGGTGGTCAAGGGGAGGTCAGGAGGGAGGTCATGATACCGTGTAGCGGCGCAACAAAAAAATACGATAACAAAAAAGTTAACCCAAATAAAAAAGTTCACCCAAATAAAATGTTAACTCAAATAAGAAAAGTTCACCCGAAACGTGACCATGGCCACCAACAGGAAAGTTAACTGTGGTCTGGCCCCTCCGTCGTGCAGCACACAAGCGTTATTTACGTGTCATTGCGTGTCTACACAGTGTCGCTACGGCCAGTGTCAATGGCGGATCGATCGCTCACGTCGCATTGGTCAGTCGGCTGTAAACAGGGCGGAAATAACGTTATCTGTTCTCGCGTGATCGGGCTGCGAGAACAATTAGGTGTTTATGTTTTGGTCCTGTATCTAGGAGATATCCTCGGTGATGTAAAAACACACGTTAATGTTCTAACAGTTGCACCAGGGTCACTCATGGTGCAATGCAGTTATGCAAATATGCAAATACATATGTCGCCAACGACGCACTAACGATTCAAACATAGCGGCCCTCGGAATTGATGAATAATGAAAGATATTCATTGGCTGGTAAGCTTACATGACATGTTATTGGGTCGACACATTAACATGCATTTCGTGTTAATTACTATTGCCACGTGAATTGGTTAAGTCTGTGTTTCCGCAGTGAGAGACTAAATGAAACTTGAATACTTATAATTTGTCCCTAGCCTAGATATTACTCAATTACAGGCGATCGATTGACTAGGTTCGTAACGTTTATGGCATGTTACATATGCATGGTTGTGGTAATCCGTACGAATATGACGTAGATATTTTTTTCTACACCATTGTCTAATCTAATTATAATCGATGTTTGTATGTTATCCTTCTGGGTGCTTTACACCTCGAGCGTCAAACTTTCAGGGGTTCATCTGTGACCCCCACGGTCGGGTCGTATCAGTTTTATTTTTTTAAAGTCACCCCATTCTACGAACAATCGAATTACCCTTTGTAGTTAATACGTACAATTGTCCGCAACGCTACGTCACGCCAACAATTACGTGGCCCATCAGCCGGAAGAAAAAGAATCAACCGATACATTACAGTAATTGCGAAATATGAGTTAATCTTCTAAGATGTACGTTTGTTGTCAGGAGGACGACATTTCTCTGCCGTTGGTGTTTACACAATAAAGAGCGTTGCCCGAGGCCGGACGGAAGTGTGGCACCTAAGTAATCTCCCACAATAACGACAGCAACGAACAAGAAATAGATCAACACTCGCGCTTGTCTTTTCTTGTCTTGTCTTGTCTTGTTTGACGCAAAACGACGGCAGCGAACGAATAATAATAACAATAATACACTTTATTTATACAGTCATATCCAGAGTAAGATATATATATATATATATATATATATATATATATATATATATATATATATATATATATATATATATATATATATATATATATATATATATATATATATATATATATATATATACATACCACTGGTAGTTAAACTATATATAAAATAAATATTGTCAATAGTTACATTGAACTAATAAATAATAACAGAAAAAAAGATAAATAAATATATTATTAAATATTAATGTATAAATTAGAATATTATGCAATTAGTAAACAATGAAACTAATAAATAGTATGATAAAAAGTAAAACGGATGTGTAACATATAAAGCTAGATATTAAACGCAATCTTAAAATAGTGAGTTTAAGACGTGCTTTAAATGTGTTCATGCACTCAATCAGCCGCAGATCTTCAGACAGCGCATTCCAGAGAACTGAACAATTTAACCCCCGGTACCTTGGTGCAAATTCCACGAGTTGGTTCATCAAATATATATTCAGCTTATAATGACGAAACCGTGTTCGTTTCCGGTGTTCACACGCCGCGGTACTATATTATTATTATAGCACGTCCGCCCGTATCCCCCATTGAACGACGCAATAACAGCGTCGTACAAGGAGCCGTGAAAGCTCAACGCCAGCCGTCGTAACGAGAGTGTCGCTGTTACAACACTCAAGCGATACGCCAGAAAGCCGCGGTGTGAGGTAGGCCCAGATAAAACGGTACGCAGCAATCTTGTGCATCTTCTCAGAAAGTGTAAACCTTTTAACGTCGACTGAGCGTGGCGTACTAAAAGGTATCTAGTAAAATGGCAACTAATAGGCGAACCTGGAAGTAGCGTTATGTGCAGCGAGAAGTTGATGCGTGCGCCAGGTGCTTAGAGGCCGACCGGGGCCCGGGACGTCGACGGGTCGGATGATACTCGCGTTGATGCATTCCTCACCAGACACGCAGCCGGGAGACAACTCTCGCACACTTGTCTACCTTGATCCCATCACCCGCGCACACTTAGCCAGTTGGCTGGCGAGGTCGTCGCCAGGGACGTCAACAACAACAACAACAACAACAACAACAACAACAACAACAACAACAACAACAATAGCAGCAACAACAACAACAACAACAATAATAACAACGACAGCACGACGGCATCGATGACGGCATCGGCGGCGGCGGTTGCGAGGGCGGTGGCGAGGGCGGTGGCGGTGGCGAGGGCGGTGACGAGGGCGGTGGCGAGGGCGGTGGCGAGGGCGGTGGCGAGGGCGGTGGCGGTGGCGAGGGCGGTGACGAGGGCGGTGGCGAGGGCGGTGGCGAGGGCGGTGGCGAGGGCGGTGGCGAGGGCGGCAGCAGCAACAACACAAGCTATTGCTGCTGTTGTTGCTTCTGTTATAGTTACTGGTATTGCTACTTCAAATAATAACACTCAAACACCACACAAACACCGCACAAAAAACACACAAACACCGCACAAAAAACACACAAACACCACACAAAAAACACACAAAAAACACACAAACACCACACAAACAACACACAAACAACACACAAACACCACAAAAACAACACACAAACATCAGACAAACAACCAAGCAAACAACCAAGCAAATAACAAACACATAAGCAACACATAAGCAACACAGCACAAACATCAACAAACAACAAACAATAAACACATAAACAACCGACGTGTGTCATTAATCATCATACCTATGTTATCCATGTTATGACAATATCTTACGTCAGCAATCGCCACGCCTATAGTAGTCATGTTATGACAGTAACGACTTATGTTGTTATTCGTCACGCATATATTAGTCATGTTATGACAAACATTACTTTTATGACTTCAATCGTTACGCCTATGTTAGTCATGTTATGACAATAAAGACTTATGTTGTCAATGATCACGTCTATATTAGTCATGTCGTCAGTCGTCACTCATGTCTTGTTCATGTCGTCAGTCGTCACTCATGTCTTGTTCATGTCGTCAGTCGTCACTCATGTCTTGTTCATGTTATGTGTCAGCAACACAAACATATAACGGTGTTGTGACAAGCTGACAACCGTCATTAGTGTCATGTAGATATTAGCTGTGTTACGACAGTCTTGATTCGTGCCGTCAACCGTCGCAATGTTCGTGTCGTCAGACGTGTCAATGACAGTGTTGCGACAACCACAAGTCGTGTCGTCACGTAATGTTATTTGATATATCGATACACGTTATATCTGAACAATATTTAGCGAAAGGTCACCAAGGTACACTTTTACAGGCGAAAGGTCGCCATTCCCCATAAAAACACACATTACTTGTTACTTGCATTACAAAGAAGGTTCTATCTGCTTATGCTGTTGGTCAAACAACGGGTCTGAACAAACCCAGTTTCGCCGAGGACTTCGTAAATCTTAGACACAAAGCTTCGTATATAGAAGGGTGAAATATGAAATATTAACATGACGTTAAATACAGACCACGAAAATAATAACTGTCCGCTGTTGCGCAATGGGGCGATAGGATGACACGAGTTTTGTCACATTATAACCGTCGACGTTTCTCGGCGACGAAGCGATATATTTTGACGTTGGAGGGGACAGACGCGCTACTTTCCCATGACCAGTGTCAGAGTCACATTATGACGGTTTTTGCGCTTCGCAGGCGGGCGGGCCGGGTGACGAAGACGAATCGACGGACGACAGCATGCTTGTGTCGTACAATAAGTATTTCACGCCTGGAATCGGAATAGATGGCGTCAAAGCAGATGCATGGCTGACACCGACTGGAACACCGCCTAGCACACCGCCTGGCACACTGGCTGGCACACCGCCTGGCACACTGGCTGGCACACCGCCTGGCACACTGGCTGGCACACCGCCTGGCACACTGCCTGGCACACCGCCTGGCACACTGCCTGGCACACCGCCTGGCACACTGGCTGGCACACCGCCTGGCACACTGGCTGGCACACCGCCTGGCTCACACCACAGTCGATTTGTTCGCCGGTGGTCGTATTAACGTTTTGCATGATTGTAGACAAATGTAACCATCAACAAATTATAAAACTTCACGACATCCATTGACATTATGTTACCAATGTGCTGAACAAATCTTGTCAACGCTATGTACCCTATAGCTCTTTTAAACATGTCTCAAACGCGCTAACCCTAACAATTTCTGTTTTTTTTTATTTGAATTGGCCTACCGGTGTTTTGGAACGTCACCACCAAAATGTATACGTCACCACCAAAATGTATACGTCACCACCAAAATGTATACGTCACCACCAAAATGTATACGTCACCACCAAAATGTATACGCATCTTCAAATCCGCTCGATAATGTAACACTTGCTGGCTTCATACAGTATAACCTTGCTGGCTTCATACAGTATAACCTTGCTGGCTTCATACAGTATAACCTTGCTGGCTTCATACAGTCAATTCCTTGCAAATTAAATCGCTGAAATCGGCTAACTTGTACATTTTAGGGAGTACATCCGTCGGCTGTTCCCGCCTGGTTCATATTGTTTACGTGGTTGTTTATTTACCGCTTCTACGTTACGTCACGTATCTACGTTATGTTGTTGTTTCTGTTACGTTTTGATGCCGTCAAGTTATTTATTTACCGCTTCTACATTACGTCAAGTGTCTACGTTATGTTGTTGTCGCTGTTACGTTTGGTGCCGTCAAGTTGTCATCGATTCATTTCCGTTCGGTTTTGCCGTTGATGTTTATTTGACGTTAGCTGTCACGTCCGTCGCTGAAACATGGTTCATTTTATTTGTTTAATTCTTTGTTGGTTGGTCAATTTATCATCGTTATGCCGTTTATCGATTCGTCTTCATATATTTGGCTGTCCCGTTGCTGGGTTGACCAATTCGTCGTCATTTCGTCCGCGCGATTGTAACGTTGACCGAATGTCAAACCATCGTCCCCGTTCGGTTATTCGGCCGTCACGTAGGAATGCAGAATTAATTAAGCAATAAGCCGCAGTCGTGGCGTGTGAGTAAACAAACGCAGAAATTGTCGCCGCAATATCATCGGCACGTCGGCGCGAAAATAGCTTTATTCACACCGTTCAACATTTGCAATTTAGACTGCCGTCATGGCCCGCGAAGCCCCATCACAACAACACACGTATTTATTACCTCTGTGATTCGACGGCTGTCCCGGCGAAATGAAACTCCGCGCACTAATTGGTCGCGGTCACGCATGCACGACGGAGCGTGTAGTCCGTGCACGGTCCGGGCGGAAGCGACTCTGTCGGCCGGTGCTGGCGATTGACATTCCGTCAACTCGTCAACGTCGGTGGCGCGACTGTAAATCCACTAAGGTTGTCAACGTCGGTGGCGCGACTGTAAATCCACTAAGGTTGTCAACGTCTGTGGCGTGACTGTCAATCCGGCTGCACGTCTGGCTAAGTGACTACTGTGCGGTATCTATTATAGCCGGGGCGTGTTCGGCTGCTGTTTGAAAACACGTGACGAAAACACGACACGCGCCGCCTGACGGATGTGTGCTGGTTCTGGGTCATGGTTCGCTTTCGATGTTTGTCACCTTTGTCGTAGGTGAGACTTGATATGTTTTGTCATCGCAACCAGGGGAAGGTGTGCAATACTTATGGGACGATGACGGGTGATGGAGGGAATTGTAACGATGTACGTGATTATGCCGAATCATTGTACGTGCCAATACAACACGTACGTGATACAGTACAGTATTGTATACGGCGGCAATTAAAACAAACCAGCTTAGTGACCGCCACCGGTTTGGGCGGCTCATCGAGGCAATTGCAAATAGCTAATTAATATGTAATCAGTGTTATTGACTTAATAACGCTACATTAACTCCTAGCTAAATCATTCATTCCGGTGTTGTGTAAGGAGGTTATCTATGTTGTGTCTGTTGGTAGGGTAGAGGTAGCGACTACTCTTTCGAAAATTAAGCATTTTTTCAGGTACAAGGTAGCAATGCTTGAACTAAATAAAATGTTCAACTTTATTTCATTATGTAAAGTACTTGATATGCCGAAAAATTGCAAACGTTGCCGTCGGTTTACGCATGCGCTGAAGCGTCTTCGGTGTAACATACGTCATCGTGTTCTAACAGTAAATGTTATGTATATATCCACGGGCTGTGTCCATGCAGCACTGTATCCACGGGCTGTGTCCGTGCAGCACTGTATCCACGGGTTGTGTCCGTGCAGCACTGTATCCACGGGCTGTGTCCGTGCAGCACTGTATCCACGGGCTGTCTCAGTGCAGCACTGTATCCACGGGCTGTGTCCGTGCAGCACTGTATCCACGGGCTGTGTCCGTGCAGCACTGTATCCACGGGCTGTCTCCGTGCAGCACTGTATCCACGGGCTATGTCCGTGCAGCACTGTATCCACGGGCTGTGTCCGTGCAGCACTGTATCCATGGGCTGTCTCCGTGCAGCACTGTATCCACGGGCTGTGTCCGTGCAGCACTGTATCCACGGGCTGTGTCCGTGCAGCACTGTATCCACGGGCTGTGTCCGTGCAGCACTGTATCCACGGGCTGTGTCCGTGCAGCACTGTATCCACGGGCTGTGTCCGTGCAGCACTGTATCCACGGGCTGTGTCCGTGCAGCACTGAACGACGAAGCAGCGGACATATTCGGTTCCGAGGTCTCGCCAAGTTAAACACCGTACTACGCACTGGGGTATTGGAAATACGCACAGAATACAATTAATTATTCATCGAAATCATTGCAAAAGTTGATTCATTGCATCCAGCTCAGAAAATTGCGATCATGTCATGGTTCATACAACAACAACGCGACGACAAGAACGTTATCCAGAAGAGCGTTGTCCAATCTGCCGTCACAGACAACGCATCGCCACCGTCACAGTCTCCGTCTTCGTCTCCGTCTCCGCTCCGTCTCCGTCTCCGTCTCCGTCTCCGTCGCCGTCTCCGTCTCCGTCGCCGTCGCCGTCGCCGTCGCCGTCGTCGTAGCCGTCGCCGTCGCCGTCGCCGTCGCCGTCGCCGTCGCCGTCGCCGTCGCCGTCGCCGTCGCCGTCGCCGTCGCCGTCGCCGTCGCCGTCGCCGTCGCAGTCTCCATCTCCGTCTCCGATGCCGTCGCCGTCTCCGTCTCCGTCGCCGTCGCCGTCGCCGTCGCCGTCGCCGTCGCCGTCTCCGTCTCCGTCTCCGTCTCCGTCTCCGTCTCCGTCTCCGTCGCCGTCTCCGTCGCCGTCTCCGTCTCCGTCGCCGTCTCCGTCGCCGTCTCATTCTCCGTCTCCGTCGCCGTCTCCGTCGCCGTCGCCGTCTCCGTCTCCGTCTCCGTCTCCGTCTCCGTCTCCGTCTCCGTCGCCGTCTCCTTCTCCTTCTCCTTCTCCTTCTCCTTCTCCTTCTCCTTCTCCTTCTCCGTCTCCGTCTCCGTCTCCGTCTCCGTCTCCGTCTCCGTCTCCGTCTCCGTCTCCGTCTCCGTCGCCGTCTCCTTCTCCGTCTCCGTCTCCGTCTCCGTCGCCGTCGCCGTCGCCGTCGCCGTCTCCGTCTCCGTCTCCGTCTCCGTCTCCGTCTCCGTCTCCGTCTCCGTCTCCGTCTCCGTCTCCGTCTACGTCGCCGACGCAGTCGCAGTCGCAGTCGCAGTCGCCGTCGGACGGTCCCCGTCGCTGTCGTTGCTGTCGTTTGTGATTATGTCGACGACGTTCGCCAAATGACACGGCGACATTGTCCCTGTCACCGGCGGCAGGTCGCGTCGCGGCAGAGAGGGACTCGGGAGACAAAGCAGTTGTTAATCTGGCGCCGGCGATGATGGATGGCAGCGGCCGGGATCGCGAGTAGGCAGAACCCGGGGCCGAGGCTCGAGGCCAGTCCGTATGATAATATTGCATGCCGGGTGCTGGCTACACTCGCAGCGGTCAGCCGGACTTCGACGGCGGAAAATGCGGTCACGGAAACACCCAGTCAGTGAGTTCAATATGAATGGCACTTCAAGAAATCGATAGAGACGATATGCACAGTGGTCAGAGCGGCGACTGACGGCGACTAGAGATCCAGGCGTCGTTTAGATAAACAACACCGGCATATTAGGATATAAATTAAGGACGCCAGTAAATTATTGGGTCTAGACAAATAAGTTTCAAAACGTATTTGATCACGAAACGTACTACGTTACCAATTCCCATGAGCGGGCCCGGATGTTGGACGCTAATGCACGGATGTTGGACGCTAATGCCCGGATGTTGGATGCTAATGCCCGGATGTAGAATTAAGAACGCTACGTGGAACAAACGGACTGCTTCACGACGTTGTGTTTATCAGCTACCAATATAAGATTATAATTCATATACATCTGACCCTATCAAACATCCTAATCCTTTTTATGTGATTATCTCACCATATCAGACTAATGCAGCATAATCCTCGTAACAGGAGCACAACAAGCAATTTATGATACTTTCTCGAAAGCCTTTTGACCACTACAATATGGTTATTGGCTGAACATCAATACGCCTATACAACACGCCTTAGTTCGTCTGATGCTATAGAATCTCGTCCAGTATATGAATCAATCTATCCAATGTGTTGGTTTCAGCGCGGCGCGAGTAATCGAGTTGGTGTTTATTTACGTTATTATGTGATAAAGTCAAGGGCAACACATTAAAACCAAATCACGTCATTATTAAAGATATTGTGTAACACACGCACGTACTGTCGAACATTACTTTATCACTAGAAATAT